>JALNIO010001326.1:0-10548 GCA_023509875.1 Rugonectria rugulosa
TTTAATTGGTAAATCAATTCGGAGAGCAATTCAATTTAAAGCGACCTGTCGCCTTGATTATTACTATAATGTCTCGATTATTATACGCTGGCTAGAGACTCTAAGAAAGGGCAAATAACTTTGTACTATCTCACCAAACACTTACTCTACCTAGATAGGAGTATAAATACAAAAAGACAAACTTTCAAATAACATCACCTTTCCTTGCTTGATACTGAATATGCGACAACACGTCCTCATCAGAAGCACCATTTGCATATTCCCCATCAAGAACCGGAGATCTTTTAGCTTGCCGTTGTTCGAACCAGACAACCGTGAAGACGCTGAAAACCATAACAATGCCATTTACAATCATAGCAATACTACCCTCGTACCAATTCGGGGCTTGGGCAGTATTATAGAATACCAAAGTCCACCAGATGTAAAATGCGATGGCTATATTCAGGTTAGTCGGAGAAGGACGTCAAAAATAATATCGGAAAAGCTTACTCATGGCGTTCATCATACCAATCACGATGGCGCGTTTTGCATCGTCATTGCGCATCAAGTCGTTAGCCCAGGCAAAGAGCACACCACGGTAGCCAAGATTGGCACCGTTGATATACAAAGCAAAGAACTTGGCATCAATATTGGGCGGTTTGAGCATGATGGCACCAGAAATCACCGAAAGGACTGCGAGGAAAACACCAGTGTGCCAGCGTCCACCCTGTAGACGGAAATAGTCGGCATACCAACTGCAGAGCAGGATGGAAACCATACCGACTGCATACACAGCGGTGGGGATGTAGTTGATGAGCTCAACGCTGTAGGTCCCAAGACTCTTGAGATACAGGTTGAGGATGGCATTATCAGCCCACATCTCACTGTCGCCAGCAAACACTGCAAGGGCGGAGAGTGCATAAATTTCCCACGAGAGGAGGACTCGTCGGATCAAGCTCCAGCCAAGCTTGCCGCGTTTCAAGATCGGTTCGGGTAGACGCTCGATGGCAAGCTGCTTCTCTGCCGCCGTGAAAAGTCGAGACTTGGTTGTTTCGGGATGACCAGGGAAAATGAGCAAGCTGAAATAGCAAACATCAGTTGATTCATAATAAATTGACCGGGAGGCAGTTCCGTCAGTGCTACCCACCCGAGAAACCCGACGGGCAATGTGATGAGAAAGTCGATAATGAAAAGCCAACGCCAACCCGCGAAGCCGTGGAGGCCATCTAATCAAAGCTGTTAATTCTCACGAAATTTATTCGCTTGAAGTATCCAAACACCTTACCAAGATTCGTATGGATGGCGCCCTGCAGAAATCCGGAAAACATGTTGCCGGCAACCCCTGAAGCAGCAAACACAGCAGTTCGCTTGCCAATCTCCTCCGAATTGTACCAACTTCCCATGATATAGTGGGAGCCAACAAATGTCGCCGATTCGAACAAACCAAGACAGAAGCGGATGGCCATGACCTGGTGCCAATCCTGCACAAAAGCAAGGCCCAGCGTGAGCAGCCCCCAGCAGAACATGGCAACCGGGAGGTAAATTTGGGGTCGAATCTTCTGGAGCATAAAGTTGTTGGGTATCTGGCTGACCGTGTATCCGACGTAGAAGACGGAGTTGATCTGGTTGAGTTCGGTGCCGTGCATGTTCAAATCTTCCTTGAGCCCAGAGACATAGGCGCTGTTGAGGTTGGAGCGGTCGAGATAGTTGACCCAGTACATGAGACAGATGAAGGACATGATGATGGAGTCGATCTTGACAACGAGTTTCCGCTCCTCTTTTGTCGCTGCGGGTTTCCCCCAGATGACTTCACGAAGCTTGGTGAAGAAGAACATTGTGACGGTAATGTCCAAGTGTCGAAGGAGTCCGAGGCGGTTGCAGAGTCGCTTTTCAAAGCCTGCGGGATGAGAGTCGACGAAGGATTCCTGAGAATTATATCCTCGGGGAATCCGTATTAGCTATGTTTCGAGTCTTGATGATAAGTCTGGTTGTCTTTGCTTGTTAACCTTGTCAAAGAACATGGTTCTATACTACGCAAGTTTTTACCTAGGTATTTCCGTACTATTTCTTCTATGCTGTCAATTTGTTAGCCAAGTATGCTTATCAGCACAGGTTTCTTCCTGGTTGGCTTTAGGCTGGCTGGCCTATGCTGCCGAACTAGGGTAAACGACCTTATCGCTCCCGGGCTTTAAACCAGTTACGTCGAAAGTGATCCAGGGTGAGTGTCAAGCTTATCAGCAAGACTGACGGCCAACCGACGGCCAAAAGGACGTCAGGCGAGCATTGGCCGTTTATTGATAGCGACAAAAAAAGATCCAGAACATTAACCCAGCGTCTCTACCTTTGGCTGGCGTAAGCTTCCGCTTTACCTGCTTAATCCTAGCTGGATACAACGAGGTCAACAGCGTGTTTAATCTAATGTCTACAAGATAGGTAGGTAGCGTCGTCACAGCTCGATATCTGTTTATGTCGACAAATTGATGTGTATACACCTGTCTTATGAGTTATGACCATCACGGTCATGAGTCAGCATGTATTAACTGGATCTCATTCTTCTTTCATGAATCTAGCCCCCTTGTTACGATCGTAGCGGAGACTCATGCCACTTAGGGGGTAGCACGACGGTAATAGAACGATAATATGCTATAATCGTGATTGTATTGTATTATTCAACTTGGGCAAACAATGCGAGCTACCGCTACATCCCATCTACCACAACACCATCAATTTTAGTCATGCCCTTCGGCAAACCCACGTCAGTACTATTAACAGCACTCGGGTGTTTGTGATGCGCCCGCTGCAGCCGTCGATTATAATGCTCATATCCGGTTATACCCTGCTTATACTCCTCTCGGAGCGGTGTCTCATCTGTAACGAACTGCCGCAGTGTCGTCGTGTATTCATCGTTGTTCATGCCAAAGAAGAAAGGCATTGAATAGCGGCCTTGTCCTGCTATTCCCTGAGACCCCTTGTTGCAGACTCTATGTACCGTGCTTTGAAAGACATTATTCGTCAATCGAGCCGTCATGTCGCCTAGGTTGACAACAAATGTCTCAGGCTCAAGCTTCGGCTTGATCCATTGGCCCGCTGCATTTAGTACCTCGAGAGACTCTGCATTGTACGGTTTTTGGGCAATCATCGTCATCACTAATGAGGTCAGCATGGAGAGATCTGGAAAAATATGGGAATCATGGGGCCCATTTACTCTGAACATCTGTGTGAGCGCCCAGGCCAATTTCTTCCTCGGCAGATCCTTCTTGCGGGGGATAATACAAACATCGGACGCTCGCAATCGGATAAGTTGTCTTCTTGGTAAAGAAGTCTTCTTTTTCCCCCATAGCTAGTGCGAGAACGCCAATCATCTTTCTAGCAAGACCCAGACATGCGGCACGATAGGCTTCGATTGCAGGTCGGAACTTGGGGGCATCCTCCGGGCTAGGCCAGAGATTGTCTCTCTTCAAGAGCTTGGGCATCGCATCGCCAGCACCACTAGGGTCGACGTACGGATCGTAGCTGATGGACATGGACTCTTTTAAATCTATTGAAAATTAGTTTGACGACCCAAGAAGAATTAAAGTAACATGTGTTATCATACCTCCTTTAGACAATCTATCGACATTAGTGTAGTACAGTTGCTCGTAGCCCATGTAGCTCGGAGAAGCCGATTGGTGTACCTCCATCTTCTTCTCGAGCGGGAGGCCGAAAAACTCCTCGAGGGCATCAAATGCATTCTCCACTATATTCCAGTTGATTCCGTGGTTTTTTATGACAAAGAAGCCAGCTGTAGTGCAGGCGTCACGAACCTCACAGACTACGCGGTGCCGGTCTGCGGGCGTAGAAGAGGGCGAGACAAGGGCGGCCAAATCAATAACCGGAATGCTAGTAAAGTCACCAGCCTCGGATGTAGAAAAGGTTCGGGAAATACCTTGTGAGAGTATCAGCTTTCCATCCGACACCCCGGCAATTCCCGGCGTGCTTTCGGAGCTCATAATGGTGGACATGGTGTGATATGAGGGTGTACGATGAGACGAGTCTTGGTTGTAAAGGCACTTTATTACTTCACTAAATTGGCTGGCTTGTATGAGCTAGCTATTTTATAGCACGCCTCGATTACTTGTATGGATTCCGAAGACACGCGGATGCATATCATCGGCCAACGACTTCAATATCGGAACGTATGCACCGCGAGGTGTGGTAGGATAGCGCCAATCCTGATTTGACAACGGCATACAAACGATGATTGATAATGCTCACGACTTGCCCGTGAGCTTCCTAGCCGCGGTAAACAGTCTCTTCGCATAATTGGCCTCTTCTTGTTGCCCGCCACTTTACGTCATTCTAATACTCACTCGTAGTCACGTTCAAACTGTGAAGAACTGCACTTAGCTAAGAAATGAGTTGCATTTGGATAGATGGGCAATACATGCATCACAATGCAGCTTTGATCATGTGTATGATACCAGAAAACACCATCTAAACGTACGTCCAGTTCATTTTGGTAGGTTGAGCCTTCACACCCGACCTCTTTTGAAGCCCAGCGATCGTATAACGTGCGTCAGCTATCACCTTTGCCTCATCAATCTCTACAAAAGTTCCATCCCGCACGACGACATGGCCATCTACCACCACCATCTTTACATCTCGTCCTGTGCAATGGTGCACAACGAGGGTGGCAGGATGTATCCCGCCCACTCCCACCGAGGCCTCGTCGAACGGCGCTGCGTGCAAGCCGCTGGCGTCGATGACAATGAAATCGGCCTTCTTGCCGACCTCGAGACTCCCCAGCTCCTGTTCTAATCCCAAGACCTTGGCACCATTAATAGTAGCCATCTCAATAATTTGTTCCGAAGGCATCACCGTCGCGTCTTGTAGTCTGCCCTTGTGAATGACACCCGCCAGATGCATGTCGCGGAAAAGATCATGAAGATTGTTGCAGGGCCCTCCATCTGTTCCAAGACAAACGTTGACGCCATGTCTCAGCATTTCTGGAATGGGCGCGATGCCATCCGCCAGCTTAGCGTTGCTGGTTGGGTTGTGAGCCACATGCGTGCCGTCCGCCTGGAGTATATCCAGATCAACGGTTTCGTCGATATGCACCATATGACCCAGTACCACATGTGAACCAGCCGAGTGAACGTTTCGTGTAAACTGACCCGGCGTCGCTCTATAAGACTCACGAATCATGTCAAAGTCCCGAGCAGCCTCGGAGAGATGCATTGTTAGCCGGATCTTGTGGTCCTGCGATGCCTTGCCAATAGCCGCAAAGCCCGACTCGTCGGCTCCTCGAGGGGTCTCAGTTGCAAACCAGACATGTAATCGGTCGTTGCAAGACCCGTGATGTGTCTTGTGGGCCGCAACGACGCTTTCGATTGACATGAGGTCAGCTTGGGCATCCCGTGCATCGCTAATGCCTGCTGTTGGATCAGAGCGAGGGCCTTTGACAAGTTTTCCCTTGATAATATGTTAGCAGTGACCCTCTGATGATTGATAGGCTTGGCTGTCTTACCAGACATGCACGGATTCCTGTTTCCTGCACAGCTCGGCAGACACCTTCAAAGCCCGCAGATGCTGGCAGCATTGGTTCCAGGAAGCACGTCGTGCCTGTTTTCAACATCTCCGCCATAGCCAATTTGGCCGCCACGTATCCATCGTTTGCTTCAAGATTGACTTCAAGTGGCCAAATAGCGCAAGAGGCCCAGTCATGAAGCTTCAGATCCTCACAAAGGCCCCTCATGATAGACTGGATGAGATGTATATGACCGTTGATGAGCCCTGGCATCACAATGCTGCGCTTCAGATCGACAGTCGGAATGTCCTGCGGAAGGTTTAGGGTGTCGAGCTTGACCATTGAATCGACCGCAGATATGCGGTTATTCTGGACCATGATGAAGCCATTGCGTAACACGCGACGCTTCTCGTCCACTGTGATGATGATTCCGTTCACGTAAAGAGTCGTCATACTATAGCAAGTTTCTCGATGTTGGCTAATTGGATCAACAGACCAGGTAGTTAGTGCAACGCCCTGATGACAACTTCCAGGTCTCTCGGCGCTTTTATCGCTCATGTTGGCCGTCGGCCAAGAGATACTGCCGATAAGATGTAGCTGCGGCCACGGAGCTGCCAAGTGTCAAAGTGTAGGGAAAAAACAGAGAAAGGCCATAAGATAATGTGATCCTCACATATGAGCGCACCCAAGCCTGTCTGTGGTGTGCTCGGGCTTTTATTTCTTCCTTAATCTGGTTTATGTAAGGATTCGATTTCTGAACGCTGAGGATTGGGGCAATGTACAGGTTATCTAGACTATCTGCGCAGGTGGCATTGTCACCATGCCCTTTCTTTGTTTAACACGCTCCTACAGCACCTTGAGCAAGGAATAAACAAAAGTTAGTGTGGGAGCTGGAACTCCTCGAAGCTGAGCTTCTCTGACTGGCTCCCCAATAATGACTTCAATCTCCATGAACGCGTCCTTCAAAGCCAAAGTCAGCAATCATCGCCGTCTAACTGATCATGGAGTAGGAGTATCAAGTGCCTTTTCGATGTCTTGCAACATGCTTGGTCGAAAATACCGATCGAGTGGATCAGAGGCCAAAGAGGTCTCTTCCTGATCAGGTGGCAGTCTCACACCTGAGGCACGGGCAATACTCTTGATCTCAAGCATGATAGGTAGCAAGAGCTCAGGAATAGAAGTAGCGGCCATCTTAATGCAAGAGGCATCCATTCCTGTGATAGCACAGATGGAATTGAAGGATGCGTTGTAGACCAGCTTTCTCCAGCGACAGAACGCCACATCTTCTTCATACTGGCCTGTTACCTTGCCATTCGCGTTATAAAGATGAACGAATTCTCTTGCAGCAGCGTGCTGGACTTCTGGGGACAAGTTGGCGTTGTTAAACGCTCCGACCACGAGTGTGTCGTGACCTTGCTGTAAAATGTTGGCAGGGCCGAGAGCTCTTGAACTCATACGTGAAATACCCGAGATGACTATGTTGGACGGGAAAGCAGAAATGATAGGCTTTTCAATGTTGATTCCGTTCTGAATGAGAACGACAGCCGTGTGGCCTAGCGTCACTGCCTGTTGGATCATGTCGGCCACGGTGGGAGGTATATCAGGAGTGCTCTTGGTGCAAACTACAATGAAGTCGTAGGGCCTCTCAGAAGTCTCGACTTTGAGGTTGGGGATGATTCGACAAGCTAGATAACGTCAGTAACGGCGACCGAGCTAACAAATGTTTTACTGTATCTACCGTTAGCCGGGCGCCAAGATGCGATATTGCCGTGATCAACAGATGAAATGGCAATGCCATGTTCCATAACGACATCATAATTGGACCTTAGGACTCCAGTGACAGTTGCGAGGCCTCGTGTTTCCAGGTTGTAGGCGACAAGTGTACCGATGGAACCAAATCCAACAACCAGGACGTTAGACTTGCACTGGGACATGACAGATGCCGGGGACATGCTGTACGCTCAAGAGGAAATAGTGTCTTAGATGTGTATCGTACTGCCTTTGGCGCTGCTGCGATAGACCAACGTAGGAGTACCTTTAGTCATTAACTTATAGCCAATCCTGTCCACGCTTCTCTCTCCCCGTAGCAGCTGGCCGGTAGACACCCGCCTTGGCCGTGCCCAGGCCTTCGAGCACCAGCGCTGTCAGGAACTGGACGCCCATGGTCACGCCGTCCACCACCATGACTTTTCCATCTCGCATACCCACAGCTTCTCGGCATACTTCGAGCATTTCCGTCATGCCTGCACAGCCCAGGCAAATACAGTCGACGCCCCGCTCGTCCACCAACTTTCTGGCCGCCCTGGTGAGCCCCTCGTAAACCTCTTGCCGGGGCTTCGACTCCAGCTCCAGCACCGCTACATGTCCCGTTTCACAGCCACCAAAGAACTCGCTCAACCCCATGTCGGTTGTGGTGTGAGCGTGACGCAGGCTGGATCGCTCGCTCGTCGTAAGGATGCCAAGCCTGTCACCGCACATGCGACTAGCGTAGAGGGCGGCTTCCATGATTCCAATAGTCGGCTGCGGATACTCCTCGCGCAACATTGCAATCAGGGGATGAGCGGAGAAGCAGGCAACCAAAAGGCCATCGAATTGGACATGATCACCAGGCCCAGAGCGAAGCAACGGGGCCAGGGCGCGGAAACAATCGGCCGCCGACAACGCGGCATCTACAGTGCCCTCGATGGCACTTGGGCCGGGTTTTGGGCATGTGAAACCATATATAGTGACTTGAGGGCTGAGACGGGGACTCAATGACCGTAGGCAAGCATCGGTCATAGTAGAGCTAGAGTTGGGATTGATGAGAAGGATGTTGATTCGCCGGGAAGACTGGCCGGTTACGGAAGGGAGAGTTGATGACATGTTGCTCAAGACTTTTTGGTTGTTACTCGATACGTCTGCGCCGAATCTAACTGCACTTGTTATATCTAACATGTCGGCATAACGGTACTTGTCTCGGCGATGTCCGTGACAATATCTCCCGGTCTTGCCTTGAGATGAGCTTTTAGCATGCTTCACCATCCTCCGTGGCGGCCAGCAGATTACTTGGCCGAAGTCTGGCCTTTGTGGTCCGCAGAAGGCCGGGTGGCAATTATCGATAACGGCGCTGTATCGCGGCCGTCATGTCTGCATTGACTTTCGACAGGGCTTTGCATTGGAGCATCTGAGCGGTCGTTTTGTCACTACGGCCGTCTTCTTTTCGACTCCCCGCATTCATTAACTCCACTGTTATCAGTCCACATGATGACATACGCAGCGAGCCCTGTATATACAGTTTCGAGCATCACAAGCTCATAGAATCGCTTAACAAGACAATTCAAAGAACATCCTTCCTAAAATCCTTACCAACACAAAAGACCATACTGAAAAGAGTATTCTATCCGCTCAAGTCAATCACACGCCTTTCGTTCATCACCACCGTTCATCATGGCTACTAGCATCGCGCTCGCCTCCCAGGAACCACCCATGGAAGGTGTCGCTGGGATCGTCGATGGCAAGCTTGTCCTTTCTCAGGGCTTGACGCGCACAATTGACCCCAGTAGTATTAGTGGTCAATTTCGTGAGATACCAGCTATCGATCTCACGCCATTGACAAAGGAGCAGCCCACAATCGAGGAGACGGAGAAGCTGATCCACGACCTGCGCGACGCCTGTATGCGTGTGGGATTCTTTGTCATCAAAAACCATGGCATCGATTGGGATATTGTCGAGCGCGCGTTTGCCGGGTCTAAAGAATTCTTTGCCTTACCAACTGAGACGAAACGCAAGTACCACCAGAGTCTCTCAGCCACCTTTATGGGCTACGAGGAGCCCTTCTACACTAACGTGGATCGGCTCAAGAAAGGCGGTTAGTATAAATTTTCACGTTTGATTACCCTGCCAGAGAGATGCATCACTGACTTCCGAGTCCTCAAGATCTCAAGGAATCTATGACGACGGCATATGAACCGGAATTGGACCAAGACGGCTTGGGGTCTCAGCCTGAGATCCTACTTCGTCTCAACCAGTGGCCCGAGGGAGATGATGCCCCGTCGTTCAAGCCGGCCATGCGAGAGTACCGCCAAGCGTGTCTTGGTCTGATGCGAAAGTTGACTGCCATAATGACCAAGGTCATGGACATTGATGAACGCTACTTTGAAAAGAAATGCACGTATCCGGTGGCAGGCATCCGAGCCCTCTACTACCCTCCACAGGATCCTGACGACAACGAGTCCACGGGACTCGGCGCACACACCGACGTTCAATGTATGTGGATGTGATACACCCCTTGCATTCAGGCACAAATTCTGACAAAGTATATCCAGTCATGACTATGATCGCCCAAGACCCTTACGACGTGGAATCTCTCGAGGTGCTCAACGCCGCCGGCCAGTGGATAAAACCCAAGCTGGAACCACAGACTTTTGTCATCAACTTGGGAGATATGATGGCCCGGCTGACCAACGACGTCTATCTGAGCACGGTGCACCGCGTGCGCAACCAGACGGGCCGCGAGCGTTACTCGCTCCCATTCTTCTTCGGTCTCAACAACGACGAGCTCATTTCGCCGCTGCCAGAGTTCATCACGGACAAGACACCTATTCGAGAGGACTACGAGCGTGGCATGACGGCTTATGAACATTATAATCGTCGTATGCAACGAGCGCACCATAAGCATTACACAGCTATAGAAAAGAAGGAGATTGGACTGCCAAAGGGCTTTACTAGGGTAGATGGCGTCCTTGTGGACGGAATGTAAATTTGATCTCATAGGAAATACAAGTTGTTCTTCCGCTTTATTTTTATCATTTATTGCCCCATCACATGCTACTTAATTAGGACATCTCCCAATCCTACCTACCTAGGTAGTTAAACGAGCCACCGCCGCCGCCGTGGTGAAGTGTCCACAACAGACATTGATATCTTTATTTCTTTTTGTCATGTTGCTAAGGCTGACTGTCTCCTAGATGCGAAAGTAGGCAGTCCATATACCCAGTCAATCATGAGCTTAGTGAAAAATAGATGATTTTCTACGAGGCATTAAAAGCAAGTTAAGTAGGTAGCTTTAAGGGCAGTTGTGTGAG
>JALNIO010001326.1:10660-70695 GCA_023509875.1 Rugonectria rugulosa
ACATCTTGAAGGTTTAATTTGACCATCTTCGCAACTTACATCCAATAATTCCGTTCATTTTTCTTCATTCCCATTGCCGTTTGGCCCATCTGGCCTTGCAGGACAGTCGATGTCTCGCGCTTCAGAAACAGGCCGTCTCCCGCCTTGCCGACTATTCCGGCATCATCACGGTTCCAGGCCAATTTACCACGTAAAAAGACCTTTCGTGGCCAATTGCGTACTTGAATGCCTTCAAAAGGTGTGTAATCAATGCGATGGTGCAGCATCTCGTTGGTAATGGTGATTTTCTTAGACGGCGGCTTGTGAGCACTGGTTCCGTTGGAATCGTCAATAAAGGAAGTTGAAGGAACGGCTTCGGGATGCCAGATGACAATATCAGCATCAAAGCCAGGGTTCAAGCTGCCCTTGCGATTACCCAAGCCATACAGCTTGGCCGGGTTCGAGGAGGTGAGCTGGACAAATCGTGGCAATGAAATGCGGATAACATCGTCATCCACTGTCGCTTCACGTATTGTCCGGTCGAATAGCAGTGGCAGACGCGTCTCCATGCCTGGCACACCGTTGGGTACACTGCGAAAGTCTTTGTGCGGCTTTCCGTCGCCATTGGCCACAGCAAAGCCGCGCATCTTACCACACGGATGGTCGAAGGCGCTCGGCGCATGGTCCGATGACACCACTGTGAAAACCCCGTTGGCCAGACCCTTCCACAAATACTCGAGGTCGTGCGGGTGGTGACGAAGAGGAGGAGCACAAATGTTACGGGCGCCGTCGAAATTCTCAGGCCCGGAGCACAGCTTCTCACTCATCAGGTACAGGTAGTGTGGACAGGTTTCGGCGTGGATAGGGAGCAGACGAGACTGGGCTTCCTGGACGTGGCGGATGGCCTCGGGGGCCGACATGTGTACAATCAGGATGGGTGTATCTGTGACTTCGGCGAGACTGATGGCGCGGTATGTGGCCTCGCTCTCAGCTATTTGTGGCCGAGCCACTGAGTGAAAGAACGAGTCGGTATTTCCTTGCTCAGCCAGACGCCTTCGAGTGGTCAGCACGTTATCGGACATTGCCTTTAGACAAGGCCGAGCTTCTACTGACTCACTTAGTGATCTGCTCAATGATATCATTGTTCTCTGCATGGATCATCGTCGTAATCCCGAGTCCCTGGGCCCTCATCATGATGTCGAAAAGTTCCCCGTCGCCGAGTTTCAAGGGTTGGTACGTCATGTACAGCTTCACACTGGTGATACCTTGAGACACCAAAGCGGGGAGCTCTTCTTTAAGCACCTTTTCTTTGGGATTTGTAATGATCAGGTGGAAGCCATAGTCACAAAAAGCGTTATTGTTTGCCTTTTCATGGTAAGCCGCAAGGGCCGGCCAGATGCTCTCTTCATCGCGCTTCTGTGTCGCAAAGGCAATGACAGTTGTGTTGCCGCCTGCAATGGCCGATCTTGTGCCTGACTCCCATGTGTCACCTGTCGGTGCGTTATCCTGCTGGATGTGGACGTGAGAATCCACGCCGCTGGAGACTGTTAGCTTAAAATGCGTTCAGAGTCTGGAAGACGCCCTACCCGGGGGTGATATAAGCGCCCTCGGCATCTACGACTTCGGTTTCCAAGCCTGCCTCGAGATCTCGGCCCAAAACCGCAATCTTGCCATCGCGCACGCCAATCTCAACACCTATGGGTAAGATGTCGGCAGCTGTCACCTGGAAGGAAGCAGTCAGTCAGCATGCGTTGTTTGGTCAATGCATCCCATGTCTCAACTCACGATACGGCCGTTTCTGATGATCAGATCAAACATGGCTACAGGGTTAGCGAGCTCAACAAGTACAATAAGGAAACTGAGCAGATCGGAAGCTATCCGCTAAAATGTACCAGCTTCATTAAAAGTCGCAGGCCTTACACGTCAATACTTCTACTGACCTAGTGCCTGATTGTCCTGATAACGATCCACAGCCGGCCCGCTGTCAGCTTCGCCGTCGGGCAAGACAACTTACTGGGTTACGGTCCATTGGATCCACTGTCACTATAGGAGTATTCATCCGCAAGTACGGAGCTGTTTGTGTTCCTTGCCGGCGGTAGTTATGACAAGGCGAGGACTTTGAAAGGTTCGGTCACCTGAAAAGTGTCTAACAGAGAAGCTTTAAGACTAGAGCTCAGACTTGATCCTGCCAACTAATTCTGGTCTCGATCACTCATACGTCAAGCCCAAGTTAGCATGACTAACGGGTCATTTCGTGATATTTTAAACGCACGGCAACTTGACCACACGTTTACGTAGATATAAGCGCAAAATTGAAAAGAAATCAGACTGATCTCGCCGTCATTTATTTTGCCACACCTACGAGCGTAGCAAGGAGTCTTGAGGAGGCTGATTGAAGGGTCGAAGTTTTGTCTTCAGCTGCGCTACCCTACAGTATTGTTGTGTTCGTTCAGGCAGTGAGACTAGATATCTTTAAGGACCATGCGACCTTTGGTATGATACTAGTGTTTTCATCATTCCAGGGTCGGCCCATGACCAAGCCAGAGAGAGTTTACACATTATCATATAATCAAGTATCAGTGTTGCAATATATGTGCTTTGCTTCACTAACTTCAGTTCAAAACATATTGACCAAGCGCATCGGGAGACGGTCTTGATTGTTTTGTATCTTCAACATGACTTAAGGGGCACAAGACCTCCTACCTAACTAGGTCCTGGCACAGCTAAGTCGATATCAGTTGAATATTAATAGCATAACCGTGACATTTGTATCCGCGCCTGCTCCCATTCCGTGAAAAGAGCGTTGATTCGGAGTAGGCTGACTCCCACCAGGCCTTTCCTTCCGGCGGCCCCTCTCGTCGCCAACTGCAGCACCCAACGCCACCTCAGCGCCAACTCACGAACCTGCGCATGCAGAGATGAAATGTCCAATACGGTATTCGCGTCTTCATTGTGTAGGCTGGAAAGGTCAAACAGGCTTTCGCTAAGTGGTGAATGTCCCTGGGCCAGCGTGCTGGAGTTTTCTCCGGCCCTTTTCGACATGCTCTTGGGTGATGTCAACAGGTAACAGTGCATGAGGATCGTTGATGCTAATGCAAAGTTGTGCCGTGACCCTGCGGTTCCAAGTGTTAATCTTGAAGTCAAAACGGAAGCGACAGGCACCACTTACATCCAGGCCAGAAGGCATCCCATTCCAGCGTATTGAAGCAGCTGACAAGCTGGACAAACTCGTCCAGCACCGCTACTACGCCTTGCATAGTTGCAGAGATTAGTTGATGAGAGATGGATGATGAAAGTGGCCCAGCAGCACCGGAGCCAGATCGTGTCGAACGCAGAACATGCATCGAGATGAGGCGGATCAGAGCCTGAAACACGGCCAGCTCGGTTGCAAAGAAGGCAATCTGCAGCGAAGCAATGCCATTGAGCTCTTCCGCAGATCTGGTAGATGGTCCCCATATCTGGGTGCTGCGAGACGGTCTGAGCTCTTTAGGAAGGTTTTGATTCCAATTTCCCAGGCGTTGTTTGAGGTCTCGAGCTGTGCGCAGTGTGTCATCGATATTCTGGGAGTACTGCTGGTAAGAATGGATAGTAAAAAAGATGTCTACGGTATCACTTAAAATGCAGGTCAGCTGGGTCAGGGAAAGGAAATAAAGGGAGGCACCGGGGCTGTGGTTCTCGTCATCTTCGAGATCGTCCAACTCCAGCTTGGTAACCGAGCTACCCCCTTGATGTAGGTGGCTAGGCATTCCATGACCAAAGGAAATCCACTTATCCGTCACCCAACACGCCCACCAGAGACGCCTCCTCAGTCTTCTCTCCCATTTGGGCAGTGTCGTCCATGAAGAAGGATCGTCATGCAGCCCCAGTGCCTGAGCAATAGAAATCATCTCTGAGCAAAGTGTCCAGGTAGAAATGTCGTAACTTTGAGCGTTAGACTCATGGTGACGCTGCAAATGTAGGAGGTAAGTCTGAACGGTGGCAAGAGATGGTCTCGTCTTCTCATGGAGTAGTGCCTTCCATGAGATCTGGAAGAGATCATCTGCCTTGGGCAATCTCGAAGCTTCAATACAGAGAACATCGTCGTAGATGGCGAAGGGAATAGCAGTGGCACAAAGCGCAGCGAGTAATGGAAGCGGAGTATCCAAAATGGCCTCCTCTTGGCTCGGCACTTGCTGGCGACTGAGAATGAGCATGAATGGATGCACGAAGCGTAGGTACAGCGCAACCAGTCCCGAGGCTGTCACGCCATCAACAAGTCGATTGAACGCTTCTCTCAAACTGGCAGAAGCCGGATCGATCCCCGTGTCGCCTGTTTCGTCCCTCTCATCGCATGGCATAGAGACGAAAACCGGGGGGATCAAGGCGTCTATGTCACTCCGTAGGGACCACATGCGACGATAGATGGTCTTGGTGTAGTACGACGTTGATTCGTTATCGTCGTCATACTTGCGATGTGCTACAAGAACTGGGTCAAGGTCTCCTGATGGGCCAATGTATTTCTGCACAACGTTCTGAAATGGGTCGAAACGGCTACCAGACGAGCTAAGAGTATCAGAGTTATGTGTGATGGGCAGAGAAGATGTGTGGCTTTCTGCATCAAGATATTAATTAGCAAGACGAATGCTAGACGCTACAGCAACGGGACCCGTACCTTGCTCAGAGGACACGGATGCGTGCCGCGGTAATCTTGACTGCTCTGCTAACTGATCGTCTATGTCAACCGTCTCGACATCAGTGCGCTCATGGACAGGCAGTGAAGATTGCACCCCAGCTCGGTCATCCACCACAAAGCTAGTACGATTAGTATCTTCAGCAAAATGGACAACGCCTTCGGCTCGCGGTGAGGATAGGTGCCGTCTACTGCTGATCTCATTGCCCGAGTCCTTCCTCGGGGCATCAGACTCGTTTCGGCGCTTCCTTGGGCCAGGCGGAGTCTCAAACGTACACGGCCGACTCTTGGAGGCGCAAAATTCACAAGGTGGGGTGGTAGAAATCTTGCAGGCGATTTTGCGAGAACGGCAAAGGTCACACGGCCGATTGCGCCTGGACCGATGCTGACGAGGGCCGCCGGCCTCCATGCTTGCTGGGGAATGGTTGGGCAAGGGGAGGGAAGAATAAGTGACTTGGCCGTCGAAACAAACTTGGGAAAAAGGTGAGGGTTGGTCAGGATGGTCCAGTGACGCGGCCAAGCCGACGGCAAGACAAGGCACACACGGCCAAGCTGATAAGATGCGGCGATAACATGCGGGGAGAGGGGGGAATTTGCTCAATTTAGGGCTTAAGGTACAGTGACGTGCAGCTCAAGGGAGACTAAAGTACCGAGTATGAGCTGTGGTTCATCTTGATCGAGTAGAGCAGCTTATCGATTCATTATTCAGTTCAATGGCTTTCCTACCCAATCTTAGCAAAAACACCACAACCTATCTCATCTATAATGACCAGTTCTCGAAAGATCATTGTTGCCGCCGCGCAATTGGGCCCCACACAATTGAGCACGCCGCGATCCGAGGTGATAGATCGCATGCTCAAGCTGCTTGACCAAGCTGCCAATGCGAAAGTTCGTTTGATCGTGTTTCCTGAGCTGGCTCTGACAACCTTCTTCCCTCGTCACATCATCCAGGAACTCAGCGAGGTCGCCTCCTACTTTGAGGCCCTGTCGGATTCCTACCCCGATGCTATCATCACTAATCCAAACACCAAGCCGCTATTCGAGCGTGCCCACACTCTCGGCATGGATATGTCGCTGGGCTTTGGCGAGAGGTGGACAGATGCGGAGGGCAAGACAACCGACTACAACACCATGATTTACTACTCGGCGTCCAAGGACAAGGTGCTGGCCAAGTACCGCAAGGTCCATCTGCCAGGCACAGAAAAGCCCGTCTGCAAGCCGGGCGTCGCAGAGCAGCTCGAGAAGATGTTCTTCAAGCCTGGCGACTCTGGCTTCGAGGCCTTTCGGGCACCCGGCCTGATCCACAATGCTGCCAAATCCCGCGATGCCCACACCGCAGCCGATGGGCAAGGAGATCCGATTCTAGGAATGCTATTGTGCAATGACCGTCGGTGGCCCGAGGCGTGGCGCTGCTACGGGCTCCAGGGCGCCGAGCTGGTGCTACAGGGCTATAATACTCGAGGTTATGCACCGCAAAACCCGGGTTCTGAGGCCCAGCAGCACGAACTCGCCGTCTTTCAACATCGGCTTTCGTGCCAGGCGGGAAGCTATCACAACGCTTGCTTCAGTATAAACTGCGGCAAGGCCGGCGTTGAAGACGGAGGCTTGTTGATAGCGAGCTCGGTCATCGTGGCGCCTAGTGGCCACATTATTGCAGAGTCTCAGACCAGTGACGACGAGCTTGTCGTGGCCGACATTGACCTTGCAGAATGTCGTTTCAACAAGGAGGGGGTCTTCAATTTTGCCAAACACCGTCGTGTAGAGCACTACGGCCGCATTGTAGAGCAGACTAGCGCCAAAGAGATTCCCTTACTTGAGGACTAATTCAAGCCTATGTAGCATACTTGCACTGTACATTGATACGCATACCCATGAGGTGAAAAAGGGTAGAATCAACATCAAGCTTCTAGATCTAGACATGTAGATAAAAAACCTGGAATTTATTTACCAAAGCTTCCATATTGTTTAGTCCCACCAAATCGACGTCGCGGCGGAACTCATGAGGCCGGAACAACTGACAGCATGTTACTCCGTAGCTGAACCCCGGTTAGTAACAGCACTTCAGGATGCGCCGAGCTTCAACGAAATGGAGCATCTTGAATCCAGCCCGGAGAACATGGATTACATCGTGAGCCTAATTTCCTGCCACAAATCTCCGGTTCCAATTCGGTGATCACCAGTTTTCGCTCTCGATAAGACGTATCCAAAGCCCTTAACTCGTCAATCAGCTCAAACCTATCCGAGACTCAGATATCCAGAGCTACCCCATTTGCAATGCAGGAAACAGACGTCATAATTGTCGGCGCCGGTCCATCAGGGCTGGCCCTTGCAGTGGCTTTGAGCCAGTTCAAGGTGAAGGTGGGTTCGATAACAGACTGTTGATGGGTTGGTATTATCTCTTGATCACTTACATGGGAACAGTCCGTCGTCCTTGAGAAGGAGCATGACATTTGCTCGGATCCACGCGCCATCGCGCTAGCAGGTGACACCTTGCGCATAATCTACCATCTCGGGATATCGGAGGAGGCTATGGGGAAAATAGGACAAGGTAAGTTACGGAGAATACTCCAGGTAACTGGAGTACGGATTATATAACGAGTCTAAAACCTCTTCACAGCTTTGAGCGCCATTCACTTTCACAACGGCCCTTTCAACACGAAGCCCTTCTTCAGTCTTGATCACGACATTGACTGGTTGGACCAAGCAGTTCCAAACGCGCTGGTCATCTTGCAGCCAGCCCTTGGTAAATTCTCCCTCTTACCAGCTTCAAATAATTGACGAAACTCTTAGCTTACATCGTCCACTTCTACAGAACAGGCCCTTCGCGACATAGCAGAAGCGTCAGACTACATAACCCTCAACTTGGACTGCGAAGTAGTCGGAGTTCGAGAAAATGGGGGCATCGTCCAAGCTGTATACAAGCAGAAAGGTGAAGCCGAAAAGCTTACCGTCCAAGGAAGGTACCTAGTCGGCGCCGATGGCAAGCGTGGATTTGTCAGAAAGAGATATCTTGAAGAAAGGGGTATCATCCAAGAAACAGGCGTGTGAGTTTCAAGCCCACAATCTTTCACATGTATCTAAGCAAGCATGACAACATATATGCTAACAATAAACCAACCAGGTACAAATATGAGGCAACATGGGTCGCTGCAAACTTACGTGTTACCATGCCTACACCAAAGACACATCCTAATTTGCCGCTGTGGGAGCTAGGATATGAACCAGATGACCTCCGAGACTTATTCTGGCCCGATGATTTCCAGTGAGTATTTTAGACACAGCATTGCTATGAGCGAAAATGGTGAATCGGCAGATGGTGCAGCTTGCTTACGAAACTGTCCACAGCTTCTGCACCCACGCCACGATGCCGGTCGCTACGGGTTGGTTTGGTCCAGCTGACCAGAGATATTGGAGGTATGTCCCCACGACTTTCTCGTAGCAATCCGAGAACATGACTGACTAGGCTACAAACAGATTTGAGTACGAGTTGCCTCCTGGTTTCAAATTACCTGATGACGTGCCAAGACATTTGGAGGAACAAATGAAATCCCATTTGACACTCCCAGCATCCAGATTGCGGTGAGAACTATTTCTATATCCTTCCAACTAATTGCTGACATGCAGTAGCCGTGACGGTCGCCAACCTGATGCTGCAGTCCGGTTCCCGTGGGATTGCATCGACATTGTGAGGTGTGCTCCAGCATTGTGCGTAACATTGACCCTTCTTACTAAACCAATTAGCTGATCGTGCTCTCATAGTTTCGCCCAGAAGGTGGTCAATCGCTGGTATGATGGACGTGTCATCTTAATCGGGGATGCAGCACATGTATTCCCTCCGTTTGGCGCTCAAGGGATCGCAAACGGACTTAGGGATGCTCTTGGCTTGTCATGGCGCCTCTCGCTCCTGCTCGAGCCCGAGACTCTGCAGAAACCTATTCCATATGACAAAGATGCTCTGCTCACTGCCTGGTCCCGTGAACGTCGACAAGGTGTTGATGAAGCCGCGAGACTGACAAGCTCAAATGGGTTCTTGCTGCTGAGCAAGTCCATTGCAATCCCCGCAGCTGTACGGTGCGCGAGTACCGCGATCAACTTTGTGCCTTGGATCCGTGATTCCTTTTTACAGGGACATTTATCTGACTCGATGGGTGTCCAAGGTGTTGAAGGCGGCTTCTTCTTGAAGAATTCAGGGGGAGGGACAAAGAATGCCCAAGTTTTCATCAAGAACAGGGATGGGTCTTTTGCCTTTTCAGATGAATTATTTCGAAGCTCGGCAGCTGCCCTGACTCTGGTGGTGTTAAACCACCCTACCGATGAGGAGTGTCTCGAAATAAGCCAACTCCTCAAACACGTCAGCCTACCTACCAGCTTTCTCTCGAACCACATTGTGTGCCTGGATTCGAACCCCGACAACGGTTCCGTTTCCAGTTCTCAGAAAGATCTGGATCTGTCTGTATCGATACCTGCATCTGGTGATGTACTGCGTGCCGCGGGCCGTACACCGATGCGGCGTTATAACCCAAACAGTATCAGAAATAGACTTCAGGCAAGAGCAAAGTATTTGCTAATGCGGACAGACATGATCATATTTTCGCAGGCCCAGGCTCTGGAGGAACTTGAGCACCAGATTGGACAGGCTTGGGACATGGTGGTGGGAAGTAGCTAGAGACTTTGTATCAAGCTACAATAGCATTCATTCCTCTTATAAAATGTATAGGTCAAGCCTCTGTCAAAGTTGCTTATATATATTGCTTTTGAGTTTACATATTCTCCATCATCTCACAAGACTCTGAAAATATGGTGTCCCAATCCAGTTCCAAATCAGTGTTCTCTGGTAGGCAGTCGGGAAAATCCCACGGGGGACTGGTAGGCTGCCCTTCCAAATCCTGCCTCTTGGTCTGACCTTCTGCCACGATCAAAGGCTCAGTTAACATGGCAACACCTTTTTCTTCATCATGCTCGAGGTCACTCAGACCACTCATGAGTGAATTAAGAAGTTTCCCCCCAACGAGAAGGTCAAAGAGAAATTCGAAGGCCTCTTTGTATGAGCGGCGTAGCGGGTTTTCCGCCAACAAATATTTGAGTGTATCTAGGTATGATATGTTAGCCTACCAAGTTTAAAATTGTTACAGCTAAAAAGCAAAGATATGCACAGCTTATATGCAAGACGCAATCAACATACCTGCTAGTCGATTACCTGCAAGTCTTGTCAGCTTATATGATTCGGGATTATATGAGCGGTGAGATGGACGTACCAATGGGCCAGTGACGGCCAGTTTGGCAAAGGAATAGGAACAAAAGGTCGATATGCTGTGACGGCCTAGAATTGCAAAGTCCCACCGCTGATTGGATGCCATGATCCAACGTGAAGACAAGGCCAGTCATGAAAACGATGTATGAGCTTATGGGATCAACAGAGTGGAAGTAGTCAGGCTTCCAGTTCTGAATAACACGGAGCACTTCACTGGCCTTGGATAAAACAGCCTGCCATTTCTCCTGCAAACGTGGTTCCAGTTCGGAAGTATTATGATCAATCAGCCGCCATGCCAGAATAGCATGCAGTAAACGGGCTCTAAACCTCAGAAAAGGAACAGTCAGTCGCCAGAACATAGGTCCCCAGGGAGTAGGCAGCTTCTTACCCTTGCCAAACGAGGAGTGTTTCTAGTCGATCTCGATGCTCTACATGCTGCTCTTGGGCAGTTGTATTCAGGACTGGATTGAAGACCCAGGCGGGCAGAGAAATCATGGTCGCAGCACAGTCGCTCTCCAGCTCCCGATGACGCCCCTGCCAGCCCGGTTCTGCACTCTGATTCGCAGAAGCCCTGAGCTCAGTGATGGACCTCATGAGGGTGCAGGCTCCCAGATACAAGTTTCTACCACGACATGCAGATCTTGAGAATACCATGCTCATAGTTTCCCATAGTTTGGAAGTGGGCGAGATAGTAAGGTGCGAGTCACCGCTGGCATCGTGTTCTCCCGCTTCATGGCAGAGGGGGTTTGTCAAATCTGGTATAGACAGAACAGGCAACGTCATTTCTCCTTGAGTTTGGTCGCCTATCGAGTGCGACACGGCCCTAACTCATGTGGTTAGCAAACTAGCTTCACAAAGATTCGCACCGCTTACGCTATCGCACTGAAGCGAGTGTCAAGCCCATAGATGCACCACCATACGCTACGCCATTCCTCGGCGTCGTATTGTTCTCTTGTATTTTCTGTTGGTCTGCCGTTCCCGACGTCAGTGTGTTTGCTTTGAGCGGAAAGAAAACGACGATAAAGATCCGCCATGCGACTGATCCGGGCAATCTCAGCCACGGCATCCCAGCTTACGACTGAGGAGATGTTGTGAAGACAGAGCAGAATGGAAGCTTTGAGCTCATCCATACTCAACCGAGAGTCCTTGCTATAGTGGCCGGCGCTCATGGCAAAATACTCGGGCGATAAGCCGGATGCACTTGAAGGAGCGAAGCGTGATGCGACGGCGCAAATAGCCATTCTGAGGCGAGGAGACATTGTAGAAACGCCATACTTGCTTGGTGACGATGGTGATGAGCAGCGCAAAAGAGGAAATACAGGCTGTACATGGTGAATATATAACTCCAGCCTATTACGTAAGTCTCTATGAGTTATGCATAGAGTGATGGTGGGTGGTGCTCTCAACTCACAAGAATTCCTCTACTTCTGAACTGAGTCCTGGGAAGGCATTGAAAATTGACACATGTCCCCCGGGACTTTCAGAGGTCGAAGGGTTTTCAGTCCAAAAGTTCAGGTTTGAGGACTCACACAGATCCTGGAGGCCACCGTAAAACGTTGACGATAACGGAGGAGTGGCGCCCGAGTTGGTACCGCTTGATTGAGAGGGAACTGAAGCTGTAGAACCGGTCCTGGTGAGCAGCGCCGGATTGTCGCGCCGCTTCGGTGGTCCTGTAGTAGAGGAGTTACTATACTATCACAGACGGACAAGAAGCCTGGCTGAGAAAATACCTGGTCTCTTCCTATGTCTGCTGTACGTGCACACTCTGTGTCGCAAGCGGCATGCGGAGCAAGCCGGCGTTGCCATGTCGCCTAGATTGCCAGAAACAGTCAGCATCGGCGATTACAAGACGGGAATCTTTATACATACATTTAGTCTTTTTTCTTTAATCACGATAAAGATACTATTAGCATGCGTTCATGGATTTTAGTGTAGGTAGGATGCGTACACGCGGCAGTTGTCGCAGACACGAAGTTTCAAGGGTTGTGTCTCGGTTTTCTCTTGCTGGCCAGTCGGGCCTCGGGGGAGGCTAGGATCCTGCATTTTTTTCAGCGGAGGTCGGATTGAAATGTTTTAGGGGAGATGTTGGGGAAAAAAGAGAAAGGGGGAGAAGAGGAAGCGGAGAAGTAGGGGGCGAGCCAGGTATAATTTGAGGAGAGATCGGGTTCCTCGGGTACGCAGATCTCGAATTGCGGGGTAACTAGACAACCTGAGACGGATAATCGACTATCCAATCACTAACTCAATAAAGCTGCACGGAGAATATGGAGTACTCCGTACTGGGGTACGAATACGGGGTATGGTGTCAGTCGGCGTGGACTGGACTTTTCCCTATTGTCACGCTGTAACTTGCAGCAAAGAAGAGCAAGCAAAGTGGAATGTGATGCTAGTATTCTGTCAAGCTACAGTAGTATGCGCTGGAAGCGCTCTAAGTACCCCGTTCTTTAAAGCGTACAAGCAGTCCTGTCTGCTTGGCAAACCAGTATGTCTTGATCTTCCACTCCGGCTCGCTGGAAGCCCACTCCAGTTCAAACTGCCGAAGGACCTGGGGCACAAACTTGCCCATCTCCATGATGGAAATGTTCTTTCCGATACAGCTCCTAGCACCAGATCCAAACTGTCACATACGGTTAGGTCCTGCACAGGGGTCTCGGGCGCGACTTGAAACTTACGGTGAGCAGGTGACGATCCATCAACCGGGTCTCGTCTGCAGGACGCAGCCACCGCTCAGGGAGAAATTCATCCGCATCTTCACCAAACACCTCGCGATTACGGTGGATCACTGCAGGGTTCACACCTACAATCGTTCCCTCGGGCAGAAACTGTCCGCAAACGCGGGCTCCCTGGCGGGGCACGACTCTTTCGAGGGGGAATGACACGCCAGGGTGCATGCGCATGGCCTCTTTGATGCATGCTTGACTATTCCACAAAAGTGAGTGGCATAGTCAGTCATTGCCTTGGAAATGATAAAGAAGGGGGGAGTTACAGATATTCCATTTCAAGACTCTCGCCATAAGTGATATATGGTGAGAGCTTCCCCGCGGCGTGAAAATCGTCAATTTCTTTCTGGAGCTTCTCATAGATGCGGCTGTCTCGAATAACGTAGTAAAATACAGCGCGCAGGGAAATGGCTGTAGTGTCGCTCCCCGCCAGCCTGCATGATTCACAAATTAGTGGCTTGCCGAGTCATTTCTTTATAGATGTCTTACAGGTTATTCATTAAATGGTTCATCAACTCGTTCCTTGGCATGTGTTGCCCTGTTGACTTTTGCTGCTGTCGAAGATAGGCCAGGAAGTCAGCCCGCTCGGCGTCGTCTATGGCTCTTGTATCGTAGGATTCCACTGCTCTCAGTACCATCTGTATGTTTGGTTAACAAAGCCCATTCTGATCGATTTTAGAGTCTGCAAACCTTGGTGACGGTCTCCATAGGGTCGTTGAAACCCAGGGTTCTCAACAGCTTTCGAATGACCAGGCTCCCACAAAGGAACGGATGAAGAGACGGAACTTGTCCCACAACGCTCGCATACATCAGAGCACCTTCAATCCCGGAGATGACATTTTCAACGTCTTTCCGTTGCTCCATGAACCCAAAGCGCTCCCCGAATGTCATAGCACCGATAACATCAAAGGCATACCACTGCACCCAAACTCCAAGATCTACAACATCGCCTTGAAACTGCTTCATGGTGGTGGTGAATATTTCACTGCACGGGTCCACCAGATATTCAAGTGTCCTAACAGAGGTCATACTGAACTTTTGGGCAACTGGCCGTTTGAGGGCCTTGTGTTTATCTGGCGAGATTGTGGTAAACATGCTCGGCATCACCGCACACTCAAAGTCCATGTCCATTGTGTGGTAGAAGGGAGACTGGCACAGGTGAGCTGATTATCCATCGCTAGCTGCTTAAAGCAGAAATTTGAGACTCATTTCACGTACCTTGATGAATTTGCTGTTAATACCGTAGATCTCTGGCACAGCAGATTGGTCTGATACGTCAACCACGTAAGGAGCCGTCCGCACGACGGGGCCGTACTTTTCGTGAAGCTTCCGATATTCCTCATGCGCCAAACCGTTCCACACGAGACGTATGCGCCACAAAGGAGAGACTTTCGCAAGCCATGGCCCAGGTAAGTTTCTGAGACCGCTGCGCAAAGCGACATAAGTTATGTTGATTGCCCAAACAAGGATTAGAATTCCTCCTGCCCAGGCGATTTTGTCAAAGAGGAGATGCATAGTAAGTCTCAGATAAACAATTGAAGTTATTGATAAAAGACAAGAAGTTGGCCCTAATCAGTTGACCATTATCCTTACATGTATTTTATATGCCTATCATCACAAGAGATATGGAGTTCCACCGCGAAGCCGCAAGTGACGTCCATCTTTTGCTCAACACCTACTACACACTACAATGTCTTCTCTTTCTCGTATTTCTCCGCGTTTGGCTACCCCGCAGGTTGAGGAATTAGGGTGAATTAGGAGTCACAGGCCAATCTAGTATGGGGAAGCTCCGAGATCCGGGGGAGGAACTTGACCGGCGTAACTGACCGGATGAACTCTCTGATGGGACGTGTAAGGTGAAAAGAATTAGTAATGGGACCTGGATCGGACACGAATATATAGAACAAGCGTTAAACTGTTAATTACGTCTATTTAACACGTTCACCTCAAGAAACGCAGCTTTTGTCTCCAATCAATCGCGTCAAAAACAATGGCGTTGACACGACTACCAGAGATCCGCAATGATCCAGCCAAAATTCAGCTAGAAAGAGTTTCTCATGTATTCTTTGAGCACCCAGACTTGGACATATTTCACGACTTTGCTGTTGACTTTGGGTTTACCAAAGTCAACAGCGAGGATCCGGACCAGGTAATTTATCGTGGCTACGGCAAGGACCAGTACTGCTACGTCGCGCGCAAGTCAGTAGACGGCAAGCCATCCTTCGGGGGCGGCGCCTGGCTCGCTCAGACACAGAAAGACTTCGACAAAGCCGCCGCCTTGGATGGTGCCGAAATTACAGACCTATCGCAGTTCCCCGGAGGTGGCCAGAGAGTCACACTGAAGTCCCCGGCAGGGTTTTCAATGCACATTGTGTACGGCATACAAGATCGAGCCGCAGAGGTATCGGTTCCATCTGCCCAAGTAGAGAACCTGGGGCCGTTTAATGGTAGTGTGGACAAGAGGCGACTAGGTGAGTTTGTTCTTTGCTTTCGTATGTCGGGGCCTCCTTCAGCTAACCACAGGTATCATATACTAGGCAGTTTTCAGAGGTTTCATTCTGGCCCTGCTCTTGTTCACAAACTGGGCCACTACGGCTTCATCGTCTCACGTTGGGATGAGGAGATTCGATGGTATACAGGCAACTTCAACTTTGTTCCCTCTGACATTCAGCATGATCCATCAAATGAGGATGTTGATGCGGTAGCTTTTCTTCATCTCGATCTTGGGGAACGCTTTTCTGACCACCACTCGCTCTTCCTATCCCGAGCGCCACCGGGCGAGCATGATAGGATGCACCATACATCATACGAAGTTGAAGACTTTGATACTCAACTTCTTGGTCACTACTGGCTGGCCAGCAAGAAGTACAAAAGTGTGTGGGGTGTCGGTAGGCACATTTTGGGATCACAAATATTTGATTATTGGCGCGACCCCAGCGGATTCACCATTGAGCATTATACTGACGGCGATGTTGTCAACGTGCATACTGAAACGAAGCGAACCATGGCCGGGCCCTTGTCTGTTTGGGGACCTGAGATGACAGCAGAGATGTTCGCCGATGGCACAAAGCCCACGGCGGCCTAAGATTGGTTACAAGATAAAATGAAATGGGAAGCTATGTTGAATATTATCCACCCATATTAGTAGCTCGTGCATCTCTGAATAAAGATCAGCCTCTTTCAACAACTTCGGATGTGCAATCTGATGCATTGAACTGGAAAACATGCCAGACTGTTGATTACATATAAGATATCCATTCTACTTCTCTACGCCAGTGGAAACGTTGGCGACCTTTGAAAAATCATATTTATATTACAGGATTTGCTGAAGCGAATACCTAAGCAATCTTACCTAGGTATAATGAATCTACTTAACCTATAGCTACGGTCTGTTTCACACGTACTCCGTACAGGCCCACCAAACAGACTTTAATTTCAAGGCGAAGTTAACTCGCTCGGCGGCCGGCTTAACTGAAAGATGTTCCGGGTCTAAATAGTTCCTCCGGCGCTTGCCACTTGTACCTGACCCTTATAGGTCCGGGGGCAAAATTACGTTATTAGCTTACCTACCTAGGCAGGCAGCTCCCTAACCTAGTCCCAACGCCGCGGCTGTCGAACTCCCCGCCTCCGCTCCGGAGAATCGGACTGAAAGGTTTCTTCCGGGAACCCACGACCTCGAATATCGCAACACGAAGATCAAGATCGTCTAGTTCAATCTAACTATCTATATATGAAAAACATATTTTTGATGATGTGAGGGCCGGGCGTTGGTGCCAAATAGATTATCAATCAGCTTCAAGATTTTGACTCATACACACTTTGCATCATGTCTACCTGGAAGCATCTGATTCGTTTCCTCAGCAAGGACGGAAAGACCTACTTCGGTGGCGTCCCAGAACCTCGGACCGCGTCCGAGATAGTCGACTCTACTGTGATAGGATTCGCATCCTTCCATGAATTCCTTCAGCAGCAGAACGGCAAGTCTTACACAGTAAAAACAGTACGATCCAAGCCCAGTTAGACGAGTCCGACGTGAGCCAGATAAGTAGCTTTTGAACATGAGGCTGATCCCAGAATGCAGCTTCTTCCACCCGTGCCTTTTGGCGGAGACATCATTTGCGTCGGAATCAATTATCGCGAGCATGCGGAGGAAGCCAGTGTAAGACCCATCAGTCCAGTACAAGGATCACTGTTGGCCCCGCGACTGACTTCTTAATCTCTCGTCATTTTACAGCTTACTATCCCTCTTGATCCCGTTATGTGGTATAAACCGAAGAGGGCGTTAGCAGGCCCTGGGGATGTTTCCGTTCCCCATTCTGCAGCTACCAGCTTTCTTGACCTTGAAGTATGCATACGAGTCTTTTTATGACGCTCCAAAACGCGTCGTAACAACATAAAGCTGACTGCATATCGCCATAGGGCGAACTGTGCTTCGTCTTGGGGCGTGATGCTCGCGACGTCAAAGTCGAAGACGCCTCGAAATATATTCTTGGCTACACCACTGGCAATGACCTGACTGCACGAATGTTCCAGGATCCAAAGCGCTGTGGAGGCCAATTCACTCGGTGCAAAGCATTTGATGGGTTTGCCCCCATAGGTCCAATCCTCACCAACGCGGAAACATTTGGCGGCTTGGAGAATAAGCGAATCACCACAAGAGTCAATGGCAAGGTGTTCCAGAACAGCCCCTGCAACTTGATCCATGGTCCTGAAAAGCTTGTTAGCTTTCTTTCTCAAGGTTGGCCAAGTTGAGTCAAATCATTCTTCTCACAGCTGCTGATTAACTTCATAGGGATCACTTTACCAGCAGGTACTGTCGTCATGACGGGTTCGCCGCCAGGAATTGGCTATTTCCAGGAGCCGAAATACTCTCTCAAGGATGGAGATGTAGTTGAAGTGCAGATAACAGATATTGGAACATTGGTGAACAAGATGGTTTTTGAATGAGAGCAGCAGCAAACAAGTTCATTAACTTCTGGGGTGGAGCGTGACAGGAGTGCCTTCACATACAGGCGTCTCAGGACGGCACATTAAACGCGGGACATGCAATTATGTCTCTGAAAGGCTCAATAGAGATAGATGGCGGTAGCGGTAGCTCTCTTTCTCGTGGGCAAAATTGTTTGAGACATTGTTGATATGTATTTAAAAGACTGGGATCTTATATGGGCATTCCTATCATTCAATGGAACTATGGACACAATTTTCTATTTTTACATAGAGCGCATCTCTCACATAACCCGATAGATTTCAGTTAAGCCTTTTTATCTATATCTGTATATTTCAAAGGAAAGGATCACAGGTCTAAGTACCTATTCAATTGCATAAACTCGGAGTGAAGATACACAGGTTTGTCACATTACTGCAAAACCGGATTTTTGACCTTGAAATTATATAGCAGCGAATGAACCGACAGTTTCTGTAATAAATTGTATTCACGGTCAAAGGCAATTTTGCTTCATATGTTTATCTAAGGTTTGGTGCCAGCTACCCTGCGTGATGGTGGTAGCTATAGTCTGATGGCGATATCTCGAATCATTGTAAACTCACTAGTGGTGATAGACCGACATGAAGGACTCATTGCTTGGATCCAACGTCTCAAGTTGATAGACCCTCTGTATCCTCAATCTTTTCAAGACTCTGTAGTATACCCTCACCTGGCAGCAACAACGGCCCTGGTTCATCCCAACGAGGCGAAGACCATAATTCGCAATTTTTCGGCCTCGGCACAGCCCAATACATGCCCTCTTCTGTTGCGAGGTTGGTTGACATATGGACATCTGTCAAGGATCTGATAGCCTCGACATATTGTTTAAAATCAGCAAGCTCCCAGCAGCTATCTATCAAAATGTTTCTCTGGGGCACCGAAAAATTAGTTCCTACCGCCGCAGCCAGCACAGCTGTAATTGAAGTAGGAAGCAAACTCTCGGTTCCCATCTTCAACACCTCGCCAGCCAAATCAGAGATCTGCAGGGCAGCTTCCCGCATGCAAATTCTCGCAGTCTGCTTATCCAGCAATGATTTTGGATATGTTGACATGAAGCAGATGCGTTCGATGGCTAGTAAGAGAGACTGGTAAAGTATGTGTAGGGTTGTGCAACTTATTGCGATGACTGCATCAGTTGATAGGTCAACTTTCCAGATTCTTTGAAGTTGACAGCAATCCGGAAGTGCCTTATACCATGTCTCCAACTTATGTATTATAGGGTGAGATAGAATATTGCTTTGACTCTCGGCAACGGTTTCTGGGACCTTGAAACCACTAAGAGCCATGTCACCTTTTTGATCTATCGGTATCGAGTGGCTAAGCACCATGTAAGCGCCCCAGAGTTGGCATATGGCTACTTGCTGAATGCATAATATTCCAATCTCCCTGCGTCTTGTTTCGTCCCAGAAGTAAGAGCACATAGCCTCGAGCGGTATGCAGCCAGCCTTCATTGCCGGCCCGGGATGGAAGTCAGCATCTTCCAACATGGAAACCGTAAACTCGCCGTCTCGTATCCCGTGCAATCGTTCCATTTCGATGGAAGCCAAGCGGTCCCTCATGAAGCACATCCACCAAACTCTGTGGCGCAGCTTGCGTATTTCAGGCGATAGCAGGGTGTGGTCGGAGTGTTGGTGGAGGCCAAGTGCGAATGCCTGTGAGATGGCAGTATCTACCCAATGCCGTGTACTTCTGTGGCCATCATCCCCGTCGTCCCAGAGCGACATGAGCAACAGCGCTTGTACAATGATAAGTTGATTGGATTCATAGTCGAAGTTATATAGTAACTGCTTCATGGGTCAGCTTGGGCGCGGATAAGGCATCAGAGGGTGGAAGTGACCGACGTGCACCCGCTGAAACAGTATTCTCCTGGCATGCCTCCGCGTTTTAAAGCCAGCTGCCTCCAGATAATGTATAGAGACGTGTGCAGCTCCGCTCAAAAAGACGGCATAGAGGAGAAGCAGACTGACCTGGCCAGACTTGCCATCGCGTGCGCTCAGTGCCCCGATGAACTCGTTCACGTCTACAGTGGGCATGAAAGGGTAGGTGAAATCAAAGTAGGAACGAAGGAGCGCAGTCTGGCACTCAACGCTCGGCAAAGTTAAGACACCCTTCGCGTATAGAAATGCAACGTCGTCGGCGGGCATCCGTGGTGGGAGCGGGGAGACGAATGGCGGCAGCTGGACCGATATTGGAGGTCGAAACTCGAAGTTGCCAGACTTTTCAGGCGAGAGACATTGCGTGGGCTCTGCGTCCGGCGTTGGTGACCCTTTTTTGGTCTCTCTTTTCTGGATCGTCTCCGCATATCCAACAGTGGCACCCCGATGGCGAGGAACAAGACACTCAGATTGATCCCATTTGCAATTGCCGCACGGCCATCTCTCGCCCAAGTCACATCGAACCTTTCTCTTCCTGCACAGAAGACATGCCAGCGCTGCTCTTCGTCTGTTTCCTTCGGGGGATTTGCGAGGCCGGAATTGGATAGCATCATGGCGGCTCAAGGCTTCCGTCATCATGCACAGCGTCAGCGTCAGTTGCGTGCATACCGGACCGTTTCGGGATCCTCATGTAAGGAGAGATGATGGAGGGAATTCTGCATCCCTCCAAGGGGGTAAATCAACCGTTCATTTATTTAGTTTTCTATGGCCGACTCTACAGCGCAAGACAGCGGCCTGGCCAGAGGATGAAATCAACTCCCCATGGCATGAAGTCGTTCCAAGCCGGCCAAGCCGGAATGCCCAAATCCCTTAGCATTTAACTGTTAAGCTTGACTTTCATGATGATCAGATTGATTTAACAGCTTCTCCGGTTTGTCGCAGCTTACGCCAAATAATGCCTCGGTAAGTGGACACGCACAGCCATCAGCCACGATGTCGGGAGAAATGAAACGCCCGCATGGCTCGGAGGAACTTTTTGACTAACGTAGAGGACGGAGCAACCTATAGTGTCTTTACATGGGGCAGGGGAAAATGTACCGTCTCTACGGAGTAGGTAACTGCATGGGCTTACCTAAATTTAGAAAGCAAGAGCGCCCAGGCACGGAAGATTCTGATTCGGGATTTTGTTGAGATTCAGGCCGCCGAACCCCGTGGAGAGATGCATCGGGAGCGGAGAAGGCGGGGTTAACATTAAGTACCGAAGCGGTGTTTGATTGGTCTTGCTTCACTCCGATTGAGCAGAGTAAACAGGGCGCCCTCGTGCGGGAGCCCCAGCTTCGTACTCCTGTAAGGATCTTCAATACTCACTCTTCATTCCCGCACCTTACTGCAAGTCCATCGGTCAAAATCCTGGGAAGCACAAGCCTTACTTCCTCTTCTCATACCAGTTACTCAGTACTGCACTCACTACCCGGTCCACCATGTCGCCAACCTCACAGAACAACGCAATCAGCACCTGGAATCATCCGGCTCCTGAGTCTACTCGGCTCGATGCCTTCCGGCGGCAAATTAACCGTGAATATGGGCTCAATCTCGCCACCTACGCCCAATTGCATTCGTGGTCCGTTGAGAACCTCGAGGACTTCAGCAAAGCGATATGGGAATTCTGCGGCATGATTTACAGCGTTGCCCCGGACCGCGTCGCCAGCGACCTCACCCGGATGTGGCCCCGACCTGAATGGTTTCCAGGTGCGCGCATCAACTACGCAGAGAACGTCCTGCAGGTTGGCTTGACGGCCCACCCGGATCGCGTCGCCATATCTGCTTGTCATGAAGGCGGCACACACTGGCGACACTTGACTTGGCAGCAGCTCTACGATCAGGTGGCGCTATACACGTGCGCCCTCGAGAAGGCCGGCGTTCGCAAGGGTGACCGCGTCGCAGGTAAGTATCTCAAGACAGCTACTAGCCACACGCGCCCAGGGAGGTTCAATATAATAACGAGACACGTTTTGTACCATAGTCGTAATGTCCAACTCAATAGAAGCAGTGCTTCTTTTCCTGGCTGCCGCCTCCATTGGCGCCATTTTCTCCTCGACCGCTCCAGATATGGGAGCGGGCGGCATTGTGAGCAGATACGCACAAATAAGGCCTAAAGTCCTCTTTGTCGACACCGAAGTCATGTATGCGGGGAAGCGAAGAACCTTGCAAGAGAAGCTGACCGCCGCTGTCACTCAACTGGGGGAACGCGTCCCAGAATTGAGCAAGGGGGTCATCGTGGCTGGTTCGATGCTGCCCGACAAGAGATGGTATGTTTCGCTACTAGTCACATTGCCCAGCCTCAAGACTAAACAATGAGCCCACAGCATCTCGCTCCAACAATTCCTCGATGTTCCAGTCACGCCCTTGAGGTTCGCCCAGGTGCCATTCGATCATCCAGTGTACATTCTGTATTCGTATGTTGTCCAGAGTTGATGCACCCATAGCGGAAGAACACATGCCGCAGGTCTGATGAGTCTGACATTATATTGCAGTTCCGGTACTACGGGAATCCCCAAATGTATGAATATCCAGAACCTCTTTTGGGACAAGGTTTCAATTCGTGACTACTAATATGTGCATTATCCAGGTATATGTCATTCAGGTGGCGGCGCGCTTCTACAGCAAAAGAAAGAACACATCCTGAGCAGTGACATGAACAGTGAATCTGTCTTCTACCAGTATACGACGGTAAGCTCGCAGTCAATTTCGGATGCTCAACTGGCAACCAGCCTTGCTAACTCTGAATGAGACTGGTTGGATGATGTGGAACTACTTGGTTGGGGCATTGAGCGTTGGATGCCGTATCGTCCTCTATGACGGAAGTCCGCTGTACCCGAGTCCAGCATATCAAATCCGGCTCCTGGAAGAGCAAGGGTAAGTTTCGCCCCTGAGATGGCGTCAAGTAAACTGACATGAACATCTTACAAGGATAACACACTGGGGAACGTCTCCTAAGCTATTAGCTGCATTGAAGAACTCTGGGTACAAGCGATCAGAGGCATTACAGGACCTCGAACTCGTCGTTCCATCTGGTTCCCCTTTATCTTCAGAGATTTCCCGGTGGTTCAGAGACAATTTCCCCAATAGAGTTGGCCTTTTCAGCGGCTCAGGGGGGACAGACCTTGTAGGTGCAAGTGAGTCTGCCTGATTCAGTGAATATATCCTGGCTCCTCTCTGACACACACGACAGTCATCGGCGGAAACTGCCTCGACACGATTCACGACGGCGAGCTCGCATCACCCCAACTAGGGATGAAAGTAGAAGTCTGGGACACTGAAGGTCGTAATATCGACCAATCTAGCGAAAGCGGCGAGCTGGTCATTGCGAAGCCCTTCTTCAGCATGCCCATTACCTTTTACGGGGAGGGTGGCCACGAAAAGTACCGAAAGGCCTATTTCGATCAATTTCCAGGCGTCTGGTGCCACGGCGACTTTGTCCAGAGGAACCCAGCCACCGGAGGATATGTAATTCTCGGTCGCAGCGATGGGGTTCTTAACCCTGCAGGTATGCTCCAGATTACGCCAAACGTCCATGGCTCGGCTGACAATTGTTTTCCTCTTTAGGCATTCGATTTGGAACTGCCGAGATCTATGGCATAGTTGACAAGTTTACCGATGTTGAAGACTACGTCGCTGTCGGGCAGCGTCGGCCAGGCGAAAGTGACGAGCAGGTCCTACTATTTCTCAAGATGAAGGCTGGTTCCAACTTCAATCATATCCGAGATCAGGTCCGGAGCATGATCCGCGAGCAGCTCAGCCCTAGACATGTCCCCGCGTACATCTTGCAGGTCAACGACATCCCAACCACATCCAACGGAAAGCGTATGGAAATGATCGTCAAAGCCATCGTTTGCAGATCATCCAAAGTACCTAATGTTGACTCGGTCGCCAACCCCGAGTCCCTTTCAGAGTACGAGAAGTTTGCAGATCTTCCGGTCCCAAGCCCCGGAGCAAAGCTATAGTTTCATAATATCTAAATAAACTCGAAGCTAACTAAGATTTGAATTGAATTTACTATTTTTACGTACTAAAGAAGAAGGAATCCTACCGCCGTCATCTTGCGTGTTCATGAAACAAGTCGTTGGTTGCTCTTTGGTTTGCATTGCCCTTCTAACAGGCCGGCCTCGACCGTTGGGCGCTAGCTGAGACATCGTCTTCTACCGCAACGTTTCAGCTTGTCCTGAATTGGAGATTGTTTTAGTTGACACGGCAATAATGATGAGCCGCCCTCATTTATATTCCCATCCATTTAGATGCCCTCCATGGAGGAAATGCAGAAACCAGGCATTCAGGCAACGGGGTCGCATGGCTCCGGGTTTCTTGTGGCCTTTGTTGGTCCCGATTGCAACGGCCCTCGAGCCCCCACCCTCCATCACGTAGTTCAAGCTGCAGCGGACCAATAGATGCGGTGATTTACGCGCTGTAGGCATGGGGGAGGAGATGTTGAAAACATTCGGTATTCCACGTTCCAAGACATAATCTAGACAAGTTGAGAACATTACGTCTCTTGCCTTTTTCAATCCAATCGTCCTATCATAATTATCAACTGGTTTCAAATGGACGGCATCGCATCCACCAAGAAGAAGGCGAATGCTCACTTGATACAACTACAGAAAGCAAGGGGCTTTCACGGGAACGAAATACGTGATTCTCGGATTGTAGAGATTCTCGACCGGACTCTCAACGTGTAGGTTCATGGCCAAGCAGTACCTGCTTTTCGCTAATCATTTGCAGTCTTTCGGATCAACTCTACCAAAAGCCTACGCACTTCGTCCTCGAGTTGATCCAAAACGCAGATGACAATTCCTACGCCGCTGGTGTGAAACCGACTCTCCACTTGTCACTGTATGAGAGCAGGGACCAAAAATACTTTCGCGCCGACTGCAATGAAGTAGGCTTCACTTTCAAGCAGCTGGATGCTTTGGCAGACGCCGCAAAAAGCACCAAGAAAGCATCTAGCAATGGATCGAAGCGATATATCGGCGAGAAAGGCATCGGGTTCAAATCCGTGTTCAAAGTAGCTGATTTGGTCCATATAGCGAGTGGGTTCTATGAGTTCAAGTTCGATCGCAACCTGCCAATTGGCATGATACTGCCCATCCCTTGCCCCTTTCCATCGACAGATCGTGTTGCGGACCACACTCAAGTTCTACTACAACTCAAACAAAGACAGTATCATGCAGAAATCCGGCAGGACTTAATGGATATTGAACCACAGTTGCTGATGTTTCTACGGCAGCTAAGCAGCATAGTCATATCTGTTGCCGGAAAAGATAAAGTCTATCGACGCTTCGTCACCCTGTCTGACGATGACTTCGGAGGAGAAACTATGGTAATATCAGAAAGAAACGTGGCAGACAAGTCGCTCAAGAAAATTAAGTACGTTGTCCATCGGCACACCATTCAAGACTTGCCTCCCGACTCTCAGAGAGAAGGCATTACTTCTTCTGAAGTCGTAGTCGCGTTTCCCATCAAAGACGAGACCACTCCTTGGATCAGCAATCAAAAAGTTTTTGCATTTTTGCCCATCGACAATTTTGGCTTCCCAGTAAGTCTTCATCTTGGCTTTTCGTATCACTACTGAGGTGCTATAATGAGAAGAAATAACGCTAACTTCGAGCCGTCAAGTTCCTTATTCATGCCGACTTTCTACTCGTCGCTAGTCGAGAGAATCTTGAATATAGTCGCGATTGGAACCTGACGCTACGAGATGGGGTTCGAGATGCCTTTGTGGAATTGATCATTCGTCTGGCACACCTACCAGAGAGTGAACCTGGAAAAGGATTGTGTTATACCTGGCCAAACCTTCTTTCGCGACAATCAGTACCTTCCGAGTTTTGGGACGACCTTCATGGGGGCTTTTTGAAAGCTCTACGCACTCAGAACATACTTGAATCACAGGACGAAGATGGTTTCTTTTACAAGCCTAGTGCTCTTCGCTACGTACCGAAAGAATATCGACTTGAAGACGAACCTCTTTTTGGCCATCCTTCAATCCAACAATCCCATTTATCGTTTACCTATGATGATTTCCAAGAGAATCTGCGTCTCATTGGGGTCTTGACTTTGACCATGGCCGAACTCTGCAACGAATTCGAGGCATGGATTAAAAAGGTTGGAGTCGCCGGTGTGAAGAAAAGATCAATCAAATGGCATAACAGCATAAGCTCTATCTTTAGCGGACATACCTCATTGAAGAAAAAGCTCAAAGAGTTCCCAATCATCCCTCTCCGGGACGGTTCTTGGGTCAACGCGAACAAGGATCATGTCTACTTTGCCTCCAAAAACAGGAACGAGCATGTCCCCGCTGGTGTCAGTATATCGATTGTGGCCACAGATGCGTCCCAAAATCCCACAAGAAGAAAATTCCTTGAATTCCTAGGAGTAAAGGAATACAACCCAGGTCAAGTTTGCGACCTCATTCTCAAGTTGCATAAGGGTTTGTCTGGGTTCAGTGCCCGATCAAACGCGGACCTCGTCGCTGATGTGGTGTTTCTTTTCAATCATAGGACTCACTTAGAGAAGGGTTGGCATAAAGTCATCTGGTTCGTGGTCACAGTAAACGGAAGGACGACAGTGGGCCGCGGCGGACAGATCTATCTCGTGGACCCTGGGGTTGAGCCGAACCTGATTCGTAAGTACAGAAACACTTTCGGAAATCCGTTCCATGTCTTGGCCGACGACTATGAGACTTCAATCTGCAGACAAGGATCGCATCAGATGGCAGAGGAGTTTCGGAAGTGGCTCTTGCAGTCCAAATGGTCGCTCTTCAAGGCGGTTCCGAGCCTCGTGGATAGAACGAGCCTTACGCCCGAATGGCATTTCCTCTACGACCAAGACAAGGTGGATCTACTTCACGCTGTCAAATTCTACTGGAGCACCAAAACGAGGCTTCCCCTGAAACTACTAGAAGCTATCCCAGAACTAAGAGTAAAGTGTTTGGATGGTCGTGAGAGAGCGCTAGGTCTTTTGGCTATGCCGACAACGAAGCTCAAAGAGCAGTGTCCACACATTGACTTTGTCAGTTTGCCCAACCCGACATCAAATTATTGGGGGTTCCTGTCGGATTTCGGGGTCATCACCAGTTGCAATACCACGGCCAGACTACGAGAACTTCAGGCACTCAGGAAGCTCCCGGTCAAGAGTATTGACAAGGAAGCTATTCATGAGTTGTACCGAGGATTAAATTCCACTACAAGCTTCTACAAACTTGAAATACAGTAGGTTGGATCAATCCCTCGTCACCCCGCTGATGCTAACGATGTCTCAAAGAAGAGCATTCAATGACGGCCCGCTTGTGTTCATCTCCAAACCCAAACCCGGGTGGCGAAGCCACAAGCAATGCGTATGGGCCGCGCCCAGTCCGTTGAAAAAGACCATCAAGCTAAACGCACAGTACAAGGACTGCAAAGAACTATTCTGCAACTTGTTGGGTGTGAAGGCAGCCAGTACCGAGCACATTGTCGATGAATTGTGTTCCATTTCTGCTGATGATGATTGGGAAGTCCAGCAAATCACAGAGTTATTGTCTTTGTTGAGCCATTTCCATCTCAACAAATGCAAGTTAGAAGAGGAGCAAATCGAGAGAATACAGTCTGCTCCAGTTTTTCCCATTGTGCAGCGAGGCAATGGCTCGGTCGAAGAGCCCAGAATCACTCTTGGTTCTATGGATGAGGATTGGTACATTGCAGACAGGAATATTTTGAAATCTATATTTCAAGATGAAGTCTCCATGCTCGATATGTCAGTTAAGCAAGTGAACGAGTTAAAGGGCTTATTTAAGGACCTGGACTGCGAGGACATGCTTCTTTCGTATGCTGTTGCCGAGGAGGTTCAGCCAATGGGTACAGTCATTCGTGACATTGCCAGGGAAGCGGACCTCAAGGCGCGTCTTGCGTGCATTTCTCAGTGAGTCCTTCTTTGGCTGTGCGCAGGAGTGCTTTTACTGATTCAAAGTACAGGCTGAGAATATGGGCTTTGCCGTTCATGGAGAACTTTGCATTGCTGCAAGTTTGGTCCGTACCTTTCATTACGCTCAAGCGAACCTTGTACGGTGTTGAAAAATTGGATCGTAACGAATTGGTCTTTATTGACGGCAGTGGAGAGATCACAAACATATATTTCCGGGACAACACGCCCGAATCCGACCAGCCAACCGTCAATTATGAGCTTTTGGAGTATCTTCGCCAGGAGGAAGACGTCAGCACCAGTGAATCCAATTTGATCAACCTCCTCCTGAGTGCTCCGATTAACAGTCTCCTGGCAATCATGGAAAAGCACGACATATGTCTTCCTCATAGTTCTGATGAGGAGGAAGCTTCTAGCGACTGGAGTGATCGTGACGATGAAGTCGTTACGATCGTGGCGGATCAGCCTGGAGAGGTTTATGGTAGCGAGTTCGCTGTTAGACGGACAAGAGATGACGACAGTCGAAGACGACTTGACCGGTTTGGAACAGAATCAGAAACAACTGATTCTGATGTAGAAAGTGGAAACACTTCCCTCTCATCTCTGGCTGGTCGACAACAAAGACAATCCCTGCGAGAACTAATTCCTTCACATCAGTCAAGAACGGATCGCATCATCCAGGAAGCAAACCGTCTCCAAATGTCCGACTGCTTTGTAACAATAACTCCCATCGAGTATCACCAGTCAAATGGCTCGTTCCGCCAGCCTTTGCCTATCAGAACCGTCAACGGTGGGGAAAGTAGCTCCTTGACTAGGGAAACCACTTCAATATCGGCCACTCATAGAAGGTTTGGTAATTTGGAAGCTCTGGGCTTTTCCAATGTCCCTCAAACGACACATTCATCAACAGATCGTCCATCACCCGGAAACAGACCAAGACCAACATTCGTGAGAGACGTTAGAAATAAAGAGATTGGGTTTCTTGGAGAACGTTTTGTAAGTTTTTGTACAAGCTGCCTCGAGTTGTTTGACTGAGATAAGATTTAGGTCCATCAGTTCTTTGATAACTTTATAGACGATTGGTCATTCGAAAATTGGACCAGCAGGATGCGAGCCGAGGCTGGGCATCCCCGATTTTCTGGGAAAGAGAAAAACTTTTCAGACTTCACCTACTTGGATTGCTCTGGTCACTTGAGAGAAGCACTCCGTAGAGCTGGAGTGGATCTGGATGCGGAGTGGACAAACAATACCACATTCCACCTAGAGGTTAAGTCTACTCTCAGTCACTGCGGTGAGGCTTTCTTCGTTAGTCAAAATCAATTTGACAAGGTATGTATCAGGCGTGCCAGATATGACCCCTATTATAGCTAATCGTTGAGTAGATGCGAGATTATGACGGTGATCCAGACAATGCATATCTTTTACTTCGTGTGTTTGGATTGGAGGAGGGGTTGCGTCCCGGAATGAAAATATTCCGTAACCCCTGGAGCCTCTATTTGGAAAGAGTTTTGATATTCGATTCAAATGGAGGATATAAAGTACATGAAGCCAAAGAAGGTCGGCCGGGAGCAGAAACCGGAGCCGAGACCGGAGCCGAGACCGACGCCAGGTCTGGGTCCAGGTGGAGTATCGCAACACAAGGGGGGCGGGCGTCAACGTGGAGAGCACCATGGCCGTGGCGCATATGGAGCAACCTTGTAGGATAACAGACTTAGTGTAGCAGACGAAACTGCGGCCGTAAGTAGACTGACATATTGGCTTCATGGAGGTGACCACCAGGTGTAGGTGAAGTGGCTCATGTAGATACCGAGGCGTTGGTGGGCAGCAGCTGTGTCAATATTGAGTTGGCAGAACTGTACCGTAATTCAATGGACAATTAGGAGGCCACAAGAAATGAACCATGTCAACGCAACAACTGTCTGCCTGATACGGATCAAAAGGCAGATAGTAAACATGTGTGAAGAAACGCAGCCCTCTGGTTGGCAGAGCTAAGTCCCTACCCTATAGCAGCCCCTATTCATAATTAATCAGACATTGCGGTCATCTGATCGGCTACCATGTAAGAGAGAAAACAAGGCACTCTGGAAACCTCGAGTCCTATGTTTAGGATATATTTCATGACAGCAATTAAGAGCGCATGCGAGAAAACTTGTCATGATATCAGCTGGACGAGGTTGCGGATGAGCATATGATAACATGCCACATTCGCCAGATTGCGGGTCAAGAACAACGGGCTCAACAAGCAGCTTGAAAGATATCGGAATCAACCGTCAGGACAGAGGCGGCCGCCGCAGCACATCTCACACGACCTCTGCCGCGGATGACCGTTAGAACCCTTGAATAGATGCTGGCCCCTATAATCTCAATGCTACATACCGGAGATCAGGCATAGCTCGGCCGAACTCTAAACGTCAACTAGCTGAGTGAGGAAGGTACGGCCTTTTCGTCTTTGACTGGAGAAGCATATTTATTTATCCTGCTGCCTGGAGAGACAGGTCAATCGCGTACAAGTATAGCAGCGACAACCGATCCTCCTCTCGGGGTATAGTTCCAAATTGAAACTAGATTATTCCAGTCGAATTCTATTTCAGGCGCTAAAAACTCCTGCACTGAAGGAGAAAATGCTCCAAGGCCGGCAGGGATCGGGGCCATGCAGATCCCTGATTGGCTAGGCTCTTCTCACGCTCCATTTCTCGCGCTCCGTGCTTGATACCTGGTTCGCCCCATCTCCGAGCGGCCCAGTTCATTGGGGGCCAAAGATTCAAAGGCAGCCCTTGATCTTGTTCGCTTGGCCACCCATCCACTCACCCGCAGTGTTCCAGCACCTCTCAGCACCTTAATTGCCCATAAGCAATGCCCATAAGCAATGGCTGTTTATAGGGACCACCGCAAAGTACGGTCTGGCTGCATTACATGCAAGTATGTACAAGTAATCTCCAGCTTGCCGTTTACGTCATGACTTGTTCTCCGTACTGACCGCAAGGATGGTGCAGAATTCGCAAGGTCAAGTGCGACGAGGGTAAACCTCAATGCCTTCGTTGTACGAGAACAGGGCGCACATGCGATGGATACCTCCCTAGCATTCTCAGCAATCCACTGCCGCAAATCTCTTCCCTCAGTCGCGTATTTCGGTCTCCTAGGGAGATCCGTGCCATCAGCTATTATTGCGCGCAGATTGGCCCAACACTTTCAGCTGGTGGCATTGGCGCAAGCTTCTGGGAGAGCCTTGTCCTGCAGCTCTGCCATGTTGAGCCAGTCGTGAAGCATGCGTTGGTCGCCCTCAGCCTCTTCGATGAGACGTTCAATATTCCGGATGGCTTGGCACAGCATATAAGCAAAGGCTCGGCATTTCAGCAATACAACGCGGCTGTGGCGTCACTAGCGGATCGGATGATAGGCGCCGAAGCTGAACTCGTCTCATTGACTGTCTGTATTATTTTTATCTGCATCGAGTTTCTATTGGGGCGTCCCGAGATGTTTCACATGCACATCCACCATGGTAGAGGCATCCTCAGCACGTTCGAACCCACAGCTGTCTCGTACAACACGATCAAAGACGTTTTGGTTCCCCTTTACACACGATTGAGCCTGGCCAGCTTTCTATCTGGGGGATCTCCAGCAAGTATTCCCCAGCACTTGAACCCACGCCAGTCAATCTCGACGACATTTTGCAATTTAGAGCAAGCAAGAAGTCTGTTGTACATCCTGGTAGACGAGATTTTGCGTTTCACCAATGAGGTTCGCTCGATGGAATTTTCCTTCTCACAGGACGCTACTTCACTCGAGAGCCCTGTCCAAGAACAGAGAAAATACCTCGCTCAGCTGTCAACTTGGAAGACCACATTCGACAGGATGACATCTGCAGTTGAGGGGCTCAGGACGTCCAAAGAGGCCACTCTTCTATTGATTCATTATTCCATTGCGTGGGTTTGGACATCGACTGTGTTGAGCCCCTCTGAACTATCGTACGACCGTCATGCGCCCGACTTCTCGTTTATATTGGATCAGGTGTCCCTCCTTGACAATCAAGCTACCGAAGAGAAAGGGGGCTTCTCTTTTGAGACTCAAGTTCTTGCGCCTCTCTTTTGGACGGCCATAAAATCCCGACACCCACAAATTAGGGCAAGAGCTCTACATCTGCTTGCCCAACGAGGCTTGCGCCAAAAGGCGGAGAACTTCTGGCGTGTTGAGCACATTTGTGCCGCAGTAAAGCGCATAATTGAGGTTGAAGAACGTGATACTTCAGGGGATGTTAACCCTGAAGGGGTCTTGAGCATACCGGAAGCCAGAAGAGTCAAGCATGTTACGATTGGGCCGAAGAGCGAGAAGGGAACCTGGCTCACGCTAGTTTTCTCTACAGTTACAGAGTCGCAGCCCTTGGGAGTCTACTTTACTAGAGAATTAATGGCCGTGTGATCAATTTTGTATCCTTCTCGTTGCAGTAAGATATTAGGTTAGATCGTTCAAGGCATACATGTCCTTGACAAGGTAGAGCGATAGAGGCTAACTAAATATTGTCTCTAAATTATGCATACGGGGCCATACGTTAGACTCGGCACTCTAATCACCGATGAGTACTACTAACCATTATGTCGGAAAGACCATAAGAAATAGGTATTATCTGCTCCGTACTTGTAGTTCAATGTGATTAGTGTGCGATCCGTGTAACTTCCCCCCGCATCTAATTTATGTCGAGCTGTGCCATTGGCCGGCTCGGAAAACGTAAGGTATCTTGGACTGAAACTAGTACATTTGTAGCAGTCGGATCTACAAGGCACCGAGAAGAATCCTTCCCGATAGCATGTTATCAAGAAGGAGTATCAATGCCCTTTGTGCGCAAAGTTCGATTGGTGGAAATCTGCCGTATAGGAAGAACTCTAAGTTGTTTCCGTGAGCATCCCATGGTCTAGTCCAGTCCTTCTCAAGAGCATCACGAGCCAAGAAGTGATACAAAAGCCAAGGAATGTCTTTACACAAGGTGGACTTATATCGTGCTATACCATTCAGCTTTGTACGGTTGAAGGGTTCGGCTTCAAGATGAATCTCCCAATTGCTCTTCTCCTTTTGTTCCAAGCATGTCGCACTCAGGCATACGCGGCTTTTGCCCACTTTATGGTATAACAAGAGTCCCTCTCTTCACAAGTAGACTCGACTAACGCTCTTTGAGGTCACGAATACGGCCAAGTGGACTCAAGATACCTGGGCCGCGGAAATCAAACTGGCGCAAGAGGCTCACATCGATGCTTTTGCACTCAACATGGCATACGATGAAGCTACCAATTCCAATGGCTTAAAGTACTCTTTTGCGGCCGCTGAAGCAGCAGGCTTCCAGCTGTTCATATCTTTCGACTACGCTGGAAACGGGGCTTGGCCTAAAGAGACGGTCATATCTTTCATCAAGCAGTACAGTTCGTCCTCGGCGTACTACCACTACAACGGCAAGCCTTTTGTCTCGACATTCGAAGGTCCTGGTAGCGCTTCCGACTGGGAAGACATCAAGTCGTCCACTAATTGTTTCTTTATCCCCGACTGGTCCTCTCTCGGGGCCAAGGCTGCCCTTGCTTTAAACCAGGCAGACGGTCTCTTCAGTTGGGCAGCTTGGCCGTGGGGTTCGAGAGAGTCCGACACGTACACTGACGCGTCGTACATCCAGTACCTCTCCGGTTTGCCTTACATGATGCCTGTATCACCCTGGTTCTACACGAATCTGCCAGGCTACGATAAGAACTGGCTGTGGAGGGGTGATCATCTGTGGTTTGATCGATGGCAGGAAGTCATGTACTTGCGACCCGAGTTTGTCGAGATCATCTCCTGGAACGACTACGGCGAGTCACACTACATCGGACCCCTGCACGACGATGGAATGGACGCCTTCGATATTGGCGAGGCAAACTACAACTATGTCACCGACATGCCCCATGACGGATGGCGCCTCTTCCTGCCCTTTGTCATTGACACGTACAAAAGCGGCATCGCATCCGTCACTCAGGAAGGCTTAGTGACTTGGTATCGTTTGCACCCGGTAGCAGCGTGCTCGTCGGGCGGCACCACGGCCAACACAGCTAGCCAGCTGGAGCTCGAGTTTGAGCCTGCGGATGTCTTGAAGGACGAAATCTTCTTCTCTGCACTCTTGGGGTCATCTGCAGACATCACAGTGTCGATTGGTGGTAGTTCTCAGAAGGGCTCATGGAAGCACACGCCTGAAGGTGGTGTCGGTATCTACCACGGCAGCGTCTCGTTCTCAGACAAGGCTGGAGATGTCGTGGTAACACTGTCCCGGAGCGGAACGACTATTGCAGGAATCTCAGGAGAGGCCATCACATCTTCCTGCACCAACGGCATCCAAAACTACAACGCTTGGGTGGGAAGCGACACTGGCGGCTCCGTCTCCGCGACCCCATCCTTGAATCTCGCTGACAGGGTCTGCATCAACGGGACGGGTGTTTACAACTTTGCTGGGCTTTGCGAGTATTCGTGCGAACTGGGATATTGCCCTATCGGAGCTTGTGTCTGCACCGACATGGGTGCCCAAAAGGATCTTCCGGAGTCGCAGAACATCGAAGGATACCCGTTGGAAGGAGAAAGCCCCAGTTATCTTGGATTATGCAGCTTTGACTGCAACTACGGCTACTGTCCGGACACTGCATGCGGAACTGTGTCAGCACCACTGACAACCCCGACTGTATCTGAGTTTTCGCCGCCTGCCTGCGTTGCTGGAGAGGGAGAAGGAAACTTGGCTGGGCTGTGCAGTTTCAGTTGCAATTACGGCTTCTGCCCAATTGCCTACTGTAAATGTACTGGAGAAGGCGCTCTGGTTGACGCGCCGGAGAAGACGACAACTGTGACTGGTTATCCCATTGGTACGGACACTGCTTCAAATGGAGGAGATTTGTGCGATTTCGCGTGCCAACACGGTTACTGTCCCGACGGAGCCTGCACATCTTCGGTTTCATCCCCTACGACAAGCGATGTCGCCACAACTGTAACAAACTCACCACATATTTTCATTACGGTAGGAGCTAGTTGCTCCGACCTCGAGGGTAAGTGTGACATTATCAAGTACATAATTGCGCGGTGTAGGTCTAACTTGCTACAGATGAAGTACTTAATTCTGACTTGTGGGATGACACCGATACAACATCAGAGTTGAAGGGTGAGGAGATTCAACAGCCGGATAAACACTGATCATTGTCTCTGACATGTTTATAGAGTGGCTTAACGACAATGACACGTCAAATTTCTGTGCAGACATCGCTCTCGATGTTGGCGATGGACAAGGCTTGACATGCAAGATTGGAGATACCTGCGCCAGACCTTCATGTGCTGACCTTGATGACCCTGACGCTGCCAACTCGGGCTGGAAATACGAAGTCATGGTAGCGTGTGCTAACCTCAATCATGTAAGTCTCCGGGTTTTTTCTCCAGTTATCCACATGGCTAATCTTGCCATAGTATCTGGACGACCTTTACGAGGGACTGGGAGCTGGCTTGACCCAGTTTGCTTCCCTGCAGATAGACATTCAACAGACGTTTTGGCCAACAGCCAGCGACGCCGGAGAGCAGCTTTTGATAAAAGAGTTTTTGAATGGACTCGCCACAGCCGCCACCATAGCGGCCACAATCGTCGGCGGAGCAGCGGCAGGTGTTGCAGCAGCTGCTCTAGGCGGTGGTCTGACCTTGTACATGGCGACTCTTTCAACCTCGGACAAGACCCTAAAAGATATTGCAGCAATGGAGAAGTAAGTCACAACCGGGTCCTTTTGCTGAAAGGTAGAGCTGACCTTTAGGACTGCAAATACCTTGGTTGTGGAAATGCAGAAGGCTATTGACGCCGCCAACACCGGGTTCCTCAGCGACGCCAAGTTCGAGTCCACTTCGATCGTCGACGTCTTTGATGACGGCGCTTGGCTAGACTATAGGGAGATTCCGGTTTTGAACACTGATACCGACAACCCGATAGTCACTGCGACTGACTTGGCGTCATACTTTACAGCTCTGGTCTACGGCGTAATCATCAACAAGGCTTGGACCAAGCAGAATGTGTTTATCATGTGCTTTCCAATGACAAAAGATGAATGTGAGTAGTCTCCAGGCCTGACTACTTATTGCATATCGGGTGGCTAACTCTCTGCAGTTGACAGCTTAGACGTTAAAGCGGGTAGCAATGACTCCCGACTCAAATATTATCATTCGGGATATGGCAAAGGCTGTTATTTCCAGAGGTAAGTTCCCGAATGTGAACCTGCAGTTGAAGAGATTGCTAACCTTGACTTGTAGTGCCATGGTCTATAAATCGGCAGGCATCAAGTACCCAATTGCTCGCAACCCTCCCGGATGGGGTGTAAGTTTCTTTTTATCTGAGATAGGTCTCGGGACAGTTCTGACTGACACATTTGCAGAGCCTTGGAAACTCTCCTTACGTATTCACGAACCATGACGTTCTTCTGGGCAGCATCGAGTCCTTCTACAACGACAATGGTGGCTTCGATTACAACGGAACTTACAAGGAGATTAAGTCACTTATAGACGCCGGCGACGAGACGTATAGTGTAGATGATTACTCGTGGCCCGGAGTGTTCAACATTCCAGTTTGCGAGTTGAGCGCGGATGACGTGAAGGACTACACGGCAAAGGGTCTCGTGAAGTTGCTCAACGAACCCAACAACGTCAACCAGTTTCCAAGGTAAGACCCCTTCCATGGCGTTCATAGACGAGTCTGACAATCGATAGCTACTGTTACTGCTGGAAGACGAAGGATCGGTTTGGAAGGACATTGTATGATACGATCGATCTCAAGCAGTTTGACAAGGACAATTGTGGCAGTTCGGATGATACGGGAGTTGATCCAGGAGTATAGTCTCCAACATATTATCTTTGGTACCGGTGCTAGGCTCCAGTATACTTGCTCGTTTTGGGAAGTTCAGAAATATAATATTAGCCTCATCCGCCCATTCCGTAATGTGAGTCCCAACTTCCATCTTCACGGAAATATACATTGTATATGATCTTTGAAAAGGCGTTCCGGAGAGAATCTCGCGGGAATGTACCGTCACACCATTCCAAAACAAGACCACACTTCTCAACCTGCGCCTCCATATATTCACAAATCTCTCGGTGAGCTTCATCAGCATTTTCGTGCATTGTGTGCGCTTGCCTCTTTGGAGGTTCATAACTGTCGTCAACTAAACTTAACTGCTCGAGAAAGACCTCACAGGCAGCTCGAACCACTGCAACAGGGTTATCGTCACGAGCACCTGGTTGAACTTGGTCAAGGTCCTCGTGCCTCGTATCGGTTATCCTTTTCGGGAAGTCCTCAACCCATTCTAACTCATCACACAAGTCCTGGACTTCGACCCGGGCCGCACGTAAATGTTCACGAAGGTGCCGGCGAACCTTGTCAAAGTCCTGAAACACTGTATGCTCTACCCTCTCAGGATAGTCGGTCGGCTCTACCTGCTCGAGGAAGCCATCGACAGCAGCCTTGGCTACAGCGACTGTGTCTGGACGCACGTTTTGAAGATGCAGTAGACGGAGGTTTTGGTTGGCTCCTTCGACGACAAGTGTGACGTCGCGGTCACGCATCTGGAAATCATGCTTCTGCAGCTCAGAACCACCATAGATCAGTTCGTGTGTATAGCTTGCGAATGGACCTGTGTCGTCATAGTGGGGGCGCTGGGTGGCCATGGTTTTACAAATGAGATAATAAGTGTCTATGGGGTTCTTTGGTTAGCACTAGTCTAACAAGTAAATAGAGAAGAATAAGTATCATCTTACGATGGAAGGGTTAAACAGGGCTATTTCACTAAGGTGGCTTAACTACGGAAAATGCTTGAATAAAAGAGGAAAGGACAATGACCATTTACATTTATGTGCGTCAGACAATGTTTTAGTCACTGGCTTCGTCACGTGCAGTATTTCATAACCCTAAGCTTCTGTAAGATCCTTACGTACCTAGTTATGTCCTATGGAAATTCAACACCATATAGCTTAAAAGAGTGTCACATCCAGCTGCTTGAACAGTTTCTAGCTCGACCTGAAGCCAGATGCCCAGGCAGGTGACACTACGGTAAAGTGTGTGGCTGCGCAAAGTCAACGGCTCGCTCTGGCCACCTTCTGAAGCTGCAATCTTCAGTGTTGTAATAACTTATCTGGCAGCTTGCAATTGATCATCTTCGTCTCTGAATGAGTGAATTTTGCCCGAAAAATCGTAGTAAACGCATTTAGCCCAACCCACAATTCGGTTCATCTTCGACCACTGTACTGAGCTCCTCAAAGAACTCAGTCATTAGGTTATCACCGAGTACTGAGACAAGGCCTGCGACAACCAAGGGCGATGAGAAAGTGGGAAAATATTGACATCTAACATCCTCTAACTTCGATGGTGTGTGTGCGCATCATTACCGTTCAGGTGCGGGATGAGGGAATTAATCGTCGTAACGGTGGCACTCTACACAACGTGATTGCGACTCTTTTCTCTCCGCGCACTAGCCCAAATAAGCGCCTGTGTTATATGTACCAAAGATGTTGCTTGGTCCTGGTGGTCAAACTTACATCACATCAACATCATTCAATGCCAATCTTTTCTACATGTAGCAAGCATGAAAGTAAGACACTGGATTGAGTGAGCGGGAAACTGCGATATATCAAGAACGCTGGCAAACCTCAATCTCCCCAAAGTTCCCTTATTCCTCTATCTGATTTAACAAGCAATCTACCCTCACGAATATAGTTGCCCCTGGTAAGAGTTCACATCACGTATTCTATTCGTGGAATTAACTCCATTTTAGTTCCAGCTATGCCCTCTGGCAAGGTAGAGACTATTCCGGGCCAATACAAGATCATCAAAAACAATGACCCGAAGGGCACACTGCAACAGTATCGGCTGGCTGATTCCACAAGCTTTGCTTGTAGTCGCTGTAAAAAGCTAAAGAAATCGAAGCTAGTTATCACGCAAAACGGTTCATGGAGCACTCTCCTATGTAATGCGTGTTACGGTCAGCAGCTGGCGGGTTTGTCAGGTGGTCAGGGCTAGACTGAAGATAAGAATACACTTCTTGACCTATTTTGATCTCTGTGATAGGTCATGACGGCGAAGTCGGCGGCCCTTGGAAATTATGCTGAGAGAGATATCCCCATCTTCGAAGTGTATGAGCTATGAAGGGGAAAGTAACGGCAGAATAGCAACATATGACTGTCATTGTGAGTTTTGGCGCAAAAGGTTCTGGCTGTCCGCCTGGGTTATCTATTCCCTGCCGTATGGAACGAGAGTGAAAGGTAGTCGGGATGCCAATCCAGTTCGTGATGGTGATCGTGTCCTCGTCGTTGGTGTGTAAGGAGAAAATTCATCCCCCACTGTATAGAGCGACGGTTTGGCTTGGTACTGGGTTCAGCTCGAAGGGTCTCGCACAAAGGACTTTGCAGTATCTGGCAGACATGCGAGTACCCCCCGTCCCCCGTTGCCTAAATTTAATGTTTAGTTTTTTAATTCTTAATTCTTGTTCTCGTAACCGCCGGCAGACCTCTTGGTGGTGTGGGGGCTCTTCCAAGTGTGGGTGGATCGCAAGGCGGTTATTGTATCTGAATTGGTCAACTGCGCTGCCAGGCGCTTACAGATTGAGTGTTGGGTTTAATTTAGACAGGTTCAATTTAAGCACGTCTTATTTACGCGCGTGGAAATGCTGAAGAAGATGCCATAGAGGAAGCCGATATTTTTAAGCTGGCCACAACCCCCAGGTTTCCTCCAAAATATCACACACTTATGCCATCATTTGAATACAAATTTCATTCTTCACTGCAGCTCACTTCATTATCATGCAATTCCACTGGTTTTCCTACCTCCCTCTAGAGCTCCGCTGCCGCATCTGGCACTTTGCCCTGAGCCAACCCCGTCTACATAGGGTATGCGTCGGTTTAAACAAAAAGGAGCATAGAGTTGTGCTCCATCCCACCGAGACACTTCCACGCTCTACCGTTGCGGCTCGCACAATACTCGCAGTGTGCAGGGAATCCCGCTGGGAGGCCCTTCATGCTCTTCCCGATTCTTTGCCGCTTACCAATGGTCACATTCTGCGGTTTAATCGACGCGAGGACGTCATATGTCTTGCGAAATTGGACCCCGACGTCGTCCGATGCGTGGCCGTGGAATGGGTCATGGCTATCTTCGAAGAAGGTGACCAATTTGAGTATCTAGCCAGAGTCAAAAACTTGGCCATTGAGGCACGCAGCACAACATTTATCTACGACTTTAAAAACCCCTACGGGGATGAGATGCGGCCACTGACGCCATTCTTGGAGGTATTCGGAGGTCTCGAGCGGCTCTTTCTGGTGCCGCGGCTTTGTCCAGATGATCCGAACACGTTAGTTTGTGGTCTAGCCCTGCAAAATGAAGCCCAAGATTAGGGCGAGGGTGAAGAACTCAAAATTTCCGTGGAGAATACGAGTGTCATAGTTGGAGAAGGTGATGGTATTCTCCGTGACGGATTGGAGCCTGTCTTTGGTGATTGGGTCCGTGGTGAAAATGGATTAAAAGATTGGTATCGATGGGTGTCTGAAAGTGCAGAGTGGAAGTATTCCAACGAAATGGTCGAGTCTCACTTTATGGAGATGCTAGGACACGCGGAGCTTTTGCAGCGCAGGTTGAAAGCCTTGAATAGGGACAGACTCAAGTCAGTGAGCGTGGAGGTTATGGTACATTTTCGAGAGGGTGTTGAACCAGTCTATGATTGGTAGCTTAGATATTTGAAGCGATGGCTACCTAGACAGCGGATACCACTTCCCGCATAAACGATTCCGATTCGGTAAATTATGGTCGCTTTATAAGATGCGGTGATAATGCATGATTCCAATGTCGACAAGGCAAGGATTCTCATTAGGTCCCTCTAGACTGATTGTTACAACTGGAATACCTATGAAAGAGTAATTGGGTTTTGCATTTTGCTACATTTTAAGATATCTGTCTCCTACAGATTCAACCAAGATTTACTAATCGCTCTATCCTCCTCCATCTGGGTTCTCTCTAGCACACCTTAAACCTTCCCCCGCTTGGACTTTCTCGGTTTCGGGAGACTTATTGGCCTTCCAAGCGATTGTTATGCATTTAGACCTCTTCTAAGGAAGAGGAAACCATTGGGATATTGCTAGCATAGGATCGTGATTACTCAGAACCAACGAACTAAGTGTTAATGAAGAGCAGATTACTAATTGTTGGGCGCCTTAGGGCCGGAAGGTTTGTGGAAATTGATGACGACGTCGTGGTCTTCTCTACATTTGTCGAAGCGCCTCTCAAGGATATCATCGCCTATATTGCACGGCCCGTTCTGGTATTCAGCACGGGTAAAGATATCTTCCACAATTCTAAGTGATTCTTTTGGCTGTTCATGCACCTGCCCCTTTAACCCGGGTTGAGGAAACCCAGGTGGACACAGAGTCTCTCTGGACAAAGAAAATGGGGAAAAACTGCAAGCTGGAGAAGTTCCCGGTCTTGCCTCAAGATAGAGTGTTGATGTGCAAAATAGGCAATCTTTAAGAGAGTAGACAAACTACCTTACCATAATTCCGACGTCTTAACGTGGCCCACCACAACACCGCCCCCGTCTTCGCCCGCCTAGATAGGATAGTTGCAATTATATCATCACATTACTACTGTTTTCAACACTCACGATCGCACCATTGATCCAATTGACCTGAAACTTTGAATACAAGTTCTCAAGACCCCGATCACGAATATGTTAAACACAGCTCTTCAGGATGAACATTGGCCTGGTGTTCGCGCTGCTGCCCGATTTAACAGCATTTTACGGTCGACTTTGAGAGGGCGCCACGATGGCGCCCTTGACATGCACAAAGCAAAGAAGAAGAAAAATAACGCAAAGACTACTACCGTACAAGAAGCCGACCATGTGGATTGGATTCTGACTCGCGAAGAGGAAAATCAGCCCGTCACAAAGCTTGAAGTCACAGCTTTGTTGAGGTCGTCACTGTGGTGAACGGTCAGACTGAAAAGCTGGGTAAAAGCTGGGTTGATGGGTTCTTATCACACCACCCAGAGATCAAACTGAAGCCGTCACGGCTTCCTGAATCCTGCAGAAAGTCAGCTACAACAAAGGATGGCTCAGGCTCCTCCTATGATAGTCTCAAAAAGATCATTCAATTGAGGAGCATTGGATCAGACGTATTTACAACGTCGACGAGACTGGTGTTAGGGAAGGGGAAACCCAGGCCAACAAAAAAATATTGTGTGTTTGAATTTAAGATGTTCCCCTATCTGCAGTAAATAAAACCCGTGTTTAGAATCTATCTCGAAAATTCGTAAACACTGGCCCGCCAACCACGAGAAATGCACTCCCTGAGAAACGTCGCTGCATCTCATCTTTGAGCTTTGCTTTGGTATCAAAAGAAGTTTACGGAACAACCAATCAGCTTTATTATTTGTCGAAATATAGCCCCCACCCCTGACCATCCTCCTTTTGATCGTTTATTTTTATTTTTAGATTTTGTTCTAAATTATTGGACCCTCTACCGCCCTTCCAACTAACCAGGGTATGCTCAGCCCAATGCCAAGGAGACTTGATGAGACTGTGGTTTCTTGGGCATTTAAATATAGGACAGAAAGAAGAGATCGCATCACGACTTCATCACAGAGACCGAGGCCTCCCATCAACGTGATGGTTGTTAAGATCCGAGTCATGCTCGTCGAAGAGCAGATGAGAAGCAGCAATCGCAATCGACACCTCCGGCAAAGATCAGCTTTCACATTCTGCCGCCAACACTCAAAAATGACAAGAAGCCAACAGATGTCTATCGAGTCCATTGAACTCGACCACAATGGCGATGTGAAATTGGAACTTGGCCAGACAAGGGAATCAGGACTCATCATCTTTACCGCCTGTTCTCGCACCCTTGCTCGAGTTTCCACTGTATTTGACCGTATGCTGTACGGGCATTTCGGTGAATCGAGATCTAATACCGTTGGACGAGATTGGATTGTCAAGCTACCCAACGACAAAATTGCCCCGCTGTCGCTTTTCCTTTATATTTCCCATGGTCACTTCGATCGGGTGCCCAAAGTACTCTCTCTCGATGAACTCTACGACCTCGCAGTCTTGACGCACTACTATTGCGGAACAAGCATATTGGGACCTTGGATCAATACTTGGACGACTTCCATTGCTGATAATGTAAGAGATTCCAACATCTCCATGGCCAAGGCCTTGTGGGTGTATTGGGAATTCGGCCGCAAGGAAGCATTCGCAAGGACAGCTCGTAGGATGCTCTTGGAGTCTAAGGGACTTGCGAGCGCGGATGATCTTCAGTTCGAAGAGCTCCAGATGCCGCCAGATATAATTGGTGTGTGCAAAGATCTCACCGCAATGACTCTTCTACTATACCTTGGAAACTAATCTGGCAACAGAGCGCATCACAGAGATCCGGCTTGCGTCCATTCGAGCTATACTCAATGTACTGCACAGTATAACGGAAAAGCTTCTCGTCGTCGATAGTATTCACGAAATCAACCACTCATCCAGATGGTGCCGGCATGCGACATGGATGGGTCCAAACCGATGCGAGTCCATGATCCTCGGGTCAATCACCCTTTGTCTCACCAAGATTGGTCTTTGGCCACTCCCGGACCCCGTCGAGGTGCAGGACAGTCTTGTTGGTCTTTACCAAAAGATAACCAGGCTTGACATTGACGACCTCGGCATGGAGTCTGGGCGGCCGACAGAAGACCACCGAGGGTGTAATCCGATGCCTTTCATATTGGACGAGGTCGAGAATATTATGGGTCGGATGGAGAATCCAGTGACGAGATTTCATCATGAGCATTTAGATGCCCAAGCTCGAAAGTTGGTCTCTGCTCGTACCTAGGTATCTTGTATAGCCACTTTCGGAGTATGTAGTGTATTTTATATAGAATTAGCATGATTTGAAAACCATCAACCGGTGTTTACTTCGCGTCATCTGCTCGTGGCAGCTACCCTTCAAGACAAATGTTTGTGAACCCCTGCATCAACCGGAAAAGTGCGAACATTGCACCAAAGACTCCCACACTAGGTAAAAACACCGCCAGCAAGCTAGTTGCGTAAATTGACGAGGCTCGTGGTGTTGCAGTCTCCTGCTGAGCTCCTGTCACAGATCTACGAGGCTATAGTGCTTGGCCATTTCAAATCAGAAATCTCAATGGATAACCGAAGAACCAATAGGTATTAGTATGACAAGGTCTAATTGAGTCATAGATACCCGAGATTCTCTTCTCTTCTGGCCGTAGTAGAGAATAGTGATAAACATTCTCGATGTGGTGGATTCCACGACCGCCCCTTGCATCACTCTACGGTGTTGTTTCCCGATTGTGATCTCCGGAACCGGCCCGAGGAATGTCAAGGGTGTTTCCTCGGGAAGACTAACAGGTTTGACTAATAATAGTTCATATTAGCGCCTCATCTGCCATCTCGTGGCGTGTCGGTTCTCCTGCCCCTGAATGCCTCGGCGTGCGGATTCTACGGCCCCCGCCCCCGCCCCCGCCGTCGCTCCTGGCTTGTCCTGACGTCTCGACACTGCCACATCCGGGCTCGCCTATGAGGGATTCCTGATCACAGAATCAAAAGACTTAAAGTAATGGTACGATGATGGGCGACCCTAAGTGAGACAGTTAGCCTCGGCCACTCCGATTTTGGTCAGCAGTGCAGCCCACGACACTATCTGCAGGCTTTGAACACCTCTGGAACGATTCCTTAGTTCCGTTACGATGAAGGCATATCGATGGGATGGACCTGGCAGTGCGCTGAAGCTGCAAGATGTCCCCATCCCTGAGCCGTCTGAAAGAGAGGTACTGATTGACGTCCAGGCCTGTGGGCTATGCCATTCAGACTGTCACATTATCAACGGCTCTCAAGCTTCAGCCATCAAGAAGCGCCCCATCACCTTAGGCCACGAAGTTGCTGGATACGTTGTCCGCGGCGGGCGGGGCGTAAATAAAGCTTGGATTGGCGAGCGAGTTGCTGTGGCCCTCGGTGGGCATCCAATTCGAACCCCAATACTATCGGATTGCAAATCGATGGCGGCTACGCGGAATTTGTAGTCGCCCGGGTCGAATCTCTCGTCCCCGTCCCAGAAGGCGTGAGCTTTGAACAGGCAGCCGTCGCTACCGACTGCCTGACCACTGCGTATCATGCCGTTCGAGGGGCGGGAGAAGTCAGTGCCGGCCAAAACGTCGCCATCATTGGCCTTGGTGGGCTAGGCTCAGCCGGTCTCAGGGCCGCGGTCCTGGCGTATGCAAATGTGTACGGTTTCGACGTCGATATGAGCAAATTCGGGGGTGCAATCGCAAACGGGGCAAAGGCCTGCTTCCAGCATGTTGAGGAAGCAAAAGATGTCGTCTTCGACGTCGTGGTGGACTTTGTAGGCAAGAGCGCTACGGTGACTGCGGCACTCAATGTCATCAAGTTCCGTGGCAGAATCGTTCTAGTTGGCTTGGCAGAGCCAACAATTACGGTTCCCACTTTCGCAATCATATGGAACAAGGTCGAAATAAGGGGCTGCTTGGGTGGAAGCATGGAGGACCTGTCCAATGTTTTGGAGTTGATGGCGGCTGGGAAACTGAGCCCTGTGTTGGAAGAGATTGCATTTGATCGTGTCAATGACGGCCTACACCGCCTAGAGACTGGAGCCGTACAGGGCAGACTATTCACATGTCCGCCAAATACATCTGATTAATTTCCTGCAAAGGCTATTAATCATGTGGTGCTATGCGATCTATATTCTCGTCATGCTAGAGCTGATATTGGGAGTGGCTGAATACTCGGTACGAAATGTTTTCTGCGCCTTTGCTCCCCCGGTCCGTAGTGAATTGGTCATCCAAGGGGACGGCAGTTACTTCGCGGTATAGCTAGTGGGTTACATGGACTGGATAAACCCTGATGTCGATTCTCAAGTCTCCAAACCACCACCGAGGTACTCTAGAAGAATTGAACTCAGGCTTCTCTCTTGAAGTATAGTACAAAATAAAATGAGTCAATGTTTTCACTGATGCTGGACTTTTAGCACAGATGACTTTTCTCTTTGGAAGCTGTGTTCTCACGAAAGTGGTTCTGTAAGTTAGACTACCAGGGAGGGTACATATGCTCTTACCCCGGGTAACGCGTTATGATTAGTTCAATGCGTTGCAAGTTGTGTCAGGGTTTATTGCATATTATAGAAAGCTGTGATGGGTACTGATTCGATTGCTGCCTCACTACCGCGGTGCCATCTAAATAAAGACCATCTTGTTGGCAATCTTGCCAAGCCCCTCAATTTCCACTTCAACAACATCCCCGTCCTTGAGAAACCGACTCTGAAAGAAGCCTACACCGGATGGCGTGCCAGTCATAATCACGGTTCCTCTTCTTAGCGTTCTTCCGCGTGACAAATGAGCGATGATCTGTGGGACTGACTAGATCATGTCGTTTGTCTTGGTAGATTGTCTCACTTCGCCATTTACCCTCGTAATTAATTTGAGGTTCTGAGGCAAAACATCCTTGGCCGACCAAATCGCTGGACCAATAGGAGCGAAGGCGTCGAAAGACTTTGAATAACCGTACTGACCTCCCGACGTTTCCCGCAACTGGAAATTGCGTGCAGAGGCGTCATTTCCGGCAGTGTACCCCAGTACATAGTCAAGAGCCTCTGACTCAGATATGTCCTTTGCATCCCAGCCGATGACCACAGTCAACTCACCCTCGAAATCCATCATTGAGTGAGCGTCAGGGGGCACTGGAATGTCATCCAGAGGGCCTGTCAGGGCATCGGCGGGTTTGTTGAAGACGACTGGGTACTTGGGAACGGATATCTGAATTGTTTGTCAGTTTGGCAACAAAACTGCAGAAAAGATCGTACGAACATTGGCTTCGGTAGCGTGTTGTTGGTAATTGACACCAACACAATGGATGATGGGTGTGCACTCGAGGGGGCATAAAAGCTAATATAGAGTGAGCTTTGGAGGTGCGCGTTTTCATAGTGCAAGGGGCGCTTGATACCTTCTTTACGATTACAGGCTCAGCACCGGCATCTGCAAAGCCATCGGTGAGATTACCCTTGAGCAATGCCACTTTGAATCCTTCTTCGGAGCTGTCTAGCATGTCCCCATACTGGATCTTGCCGTCGAGTTCGTATCGAACGAGCTTGTGAAACCCCATTGTAAATCCGATGTTAGGTACTTCACCCACTCTAAGCTCTGTGAACGAAACATGCAACTCGAGGAGAAATGGTCTGATGCAGATAACTATAGTACTGGACACTCGGACAGGGGAGATGTATGTACATACTACGGATGTAGCTTTAGCATCCTTGAGACTCATGTGGGGGATGTGGCGGATGTGGGATGATGTGGGGGTGGTGAAGCCATGTAGAGATCCGGCCGAGCGATTTCGTGACTTCGAAAACACTGCCTCAGTTGCTAATAATACAACACAAAGATCCAGTTTTAGCAAAACACAAGGAATTCACCGTGATTTCCAAGACACCACACACCACGATGCAAGCACTGGAAAATTCTTTCAAAGTTGCCTGCGAGATTGGAGCTATACCTGGGGCTGTGCTTGTGGCCGTGAACCGTGACGCTACCGTCAGCTATGCCAAGGCCTTCGGCTTTCGTTCGCTGGATGGCGGGACAAGGCCCCGTTGCGAGTTAGATACCGTGATGGCCTTGTTCAGCGCCACAAAGCTCGTCACGACCATCGCTGCCCTACAGCTTGTGGAACAGGGTCTAATCAGCTTAGAGAGCGATGTGGCTGATGTGCTACCAGAGCTCGATGCTCTGCCGATATTGGTTGGCATGAAAGATGGGAAATCAGAGCTGAAAAAGAGGCGCAACCCAATTACTTTACAGTATTCATTCCCAATTTCTGGAACCAGATTAGAATCATAAATCATAACTCACTAATTCTGGCTCCAGACATCTTCTAACCCACTCTTCGGGCCTGGCCTATACGTTCATGTCTCCTGTTTTGCAAGAGTACATGGAGTCGGTCGGACAAACACCGCGCGCCCCTCCAAGAACTGTGCTCGAAAGTTACAATACCCCCTTGTTATTTGAACCGGGAACATCTTGGACATACAGCACCGGCTTGGACTGGGTTGGTGTTATCATTAGTCGGCTTTCCAAAACGAATCTTGAGGACTACGTCCAGAGAAATATCCTTTCTCGCCTGGACATTAGTGACATCACGTTCTGGCCAAGCCGGCATCCAGAGTTGAAGCATCGTCTGGCTGACTTGTCCGTGCGGGACCAGTCAACACCGGGGGGAAAGGGCAAGGCCATTGCATACAATGGACCAAACATGATGACGGCCATTCAGGAAGAGTTTGGAGGCCAAGGGCTGTACGCCTCCATGCCTTCATATCTCAAGATTCTTAGGAGCATCCTTGTGGATGACGAAAAGCTTCTAATGAAGTCAATGACTGCGATGATGTTCGAACCTCAGCTCTCGCCACAGAGTCGCGAGGCGCTGCAAGCCGTGTATCGGAGCCAGCCCTCCACTGGCCCTTGCAGTATTGGGCACTATCGTCCTGATGCCCAGTATGATTGGGGCCTGGGTGGCTTGTTGACCCTGGAAGATGTCGATTGGAGGAAAAAAGGTTTCATGAACTGGTCAGGGATGCCAAATTTGTTTTGGGTAAGTCACTGTTTCTTTACTGCTTGACAGTTCTAAAACTAACAAGGATGCTCTTCCACCCAACCAGTTTATAGACCGTGAAGCTGGTTTATGTGGTGCTTATGGGGGACAATTTATGCCAGCTGGTGACGCATTGGCCAAAGACATGATTACCTTGTTTGAGAGAACGGTTTATAAGCTATGAGATAAGATGGAGTAATTTCCCAAAGTCTTTTTTTTGTGTTCCTAGATCGGCATCATCACTAGTGATTTGCTGACAATCAGTTCGGCACATTGCTGAATGAAAGCTGGACGAATGAGACTATGACAAGGCACCTTGGCAGACTGCTATTCACCATTTGTAGCAAGCTGATTTTCCAACCGCATAGAACCCAAGTCGCTAGGGCTATGCTGACAAAAGCGTCAATGGCGGGAGTCGGCATCATACGCATGACTCAACCAAATGCAAATTAGACAATTGTGTTTTTAGTCATTGTTCTATATAACTCAACAAGTTCAGCTAGCTACAGCAAATCGTTTTCTTAGATCGAAAGATCCAATGTTATTCCAGGCCATCATCTCCCAGGTTCTACGATTCAAAATCGCTTCATGTCTTCCAGGAGAAATTTGGCGCTCGCATCAGAATAAGCTGGAGCCTCCCGTAGATAATACCTCTGACTGGAACATTCAATCACCTGTCCCGTGATATTCTCATCCAAAATCTTATCAAGTGCGCCGAGAATCGTGTTCAGTGAAGTGAAATGTTCAGTGGGAACAACCTCCTTTAGGACTTCACTTATGTTGGTATTGACCGGCCCCGGGCTGATCAAGTTGAGTGTGATGGATTCATCTCTTTGCAGCCGGTAGGAGGCAGACCGGAGCAACCCTACGACCTGTCTTCCCGTTACAATTTGTAATTCATTGTGGAATCTTCAGCGAGCACTCACAGCATGTTTGGCCGCGGAATAGACTGGGGCGACCGGGAACTCATAAAGCCCAGCCATACTATTAGTCGCAACCATCTTTCCGACTCCTGAACCATCAGTTGTTTTCTTCCTGTAGTATCGGAAGAGTCGTAGGCCGTATAAAATTGAATTGAGGTCGACGTCCAATACTTTCATATCCGGCTTCGTCGTTTCTCCATCAGCTTCCGGCAGGCTGTAAAACGGCTCCTGCTCTTCAACGCCGGCATTGGCCATGAGGATGTCAATTTGACCGGCCCATTCATGGGCGGCCTTGAACATGGCGACTTGAGAAGACCAGTCAGCCACATTGCAAGGAACAATAACGTATTCGGACCCAACTCCTGCTGCAATTCAGCACCTCGCTCTGCGTTCAGATCTGCTAATATAACCCGGTATCCACGGTCGAGGAGTCGCTTGGCAAAGGCAAGGCCGATGCCTCCAGCAGCACCGGTCACGATAGCAGCAGGCCGGAATGTCATGGCGGTGGTATCTCAAGCCGGCGGGTAAAGGACCAGATTCTGTTACCCAGTTATGAACCGGCATCTGGTCGATTTCCGACGCTATTCATACCAACTTCAGACCAAAACTTCCCAAGAAGTGCCTACGCGCTTGGGAGCATGTGGTAAGCTGGACCTTCACCCACACCCGCCACATATACACAGTCACCCACATATATACCTAATCACCCACATCGCCCACATCACACCCGACGCTTCTCTGGAAGGTTTACAGCATAGTATTGATCATAAGAGTGAAGCTTCTGAAAGCCTAGGCATAGTAGGTCTGACTCTGTTTCATCAGCTACTACGTTCACATCCAATACCGCTTTGACAAAATACAGACTAGCAAACATGTCCCAGCCTGGAACAGCAGACAGCCAAGTGCTGCGGCCCGCCTCGTTTGCGCACGTCTTTCTTCGTACCAACCGGTTCCAAGAGATGGTAGATTGGTACAAGAAAATACTCGGCGCCGAGGCGCGCTTCGAGACGGAGCGAATCTCCTTCCTTTGCTTTGACGACGAGCACCATCGCGTTGCAATCTGCGCAGTGCAAGGAACTGGAGACAAGGTCAGGACCAGCGCAGGGCTCGAACATATGGCGTTCGGATTCAAGACGCTTGACGATTTGGCCTTGGCTTACCAGCAACGGAAAGATCTTGGTATCCTGCCATCCTGGTGTGTCAATCACGGCATCACCACTTCGATTTACTACACCGATCCAGATGGCAACCAAATTGAAACACAAGTCGACTCATTCGAAGACAACGATGAAGCTACTGCTTACATGCTATCACCCGAGTTCAAGGCGAACCCGGTCGGTACTGTGTTTGACCCAGAAGATTTGGTCCGTCGATTGCAGTCGGGGGAGGATCATGCGTCTATCAAGAAGCGTAGTGGTCCTCCCGCCGTACCGTCAATTTCCTAGGTTTGCCATCTCGCAGGGAGTTGAACGGGACTCGTGCCGCTTAGATGGAGGTATTTATCAATGAAAAGAATAATTCATTAGTATTTACTCTACTACTTACTAAACTGACAAGTATTGCCGGAGGAGGACTTTCATTCGGTGAACAATACAAAATATAGTATATCTCTATAACCAGGTGATTCATTTCCAATTCGTAGTGATGAAGGCTCCCGAATCTAAACATGAGAATTTGAACCATCATCCGATATATATTCTAGCCGTATCACTGATTGCTGTAGCATCTAACGAGTAGCATGTCGACAGCCAGCGCGGCGTAGTGGCAATCATGTTACAGCTCTACATGTCACTCTGGTCTACTACAAAACAACGTCTTCGGCTTTCACAATATCTCCCGTTTTCGCTCCAAATCGACGGGCTACGGCCAACCCAAGGTCCTGGGAGAACTTTGCCTGCTCCATTGTCCCTCCATGACGGAGAAGTCCTGTAACATGCCACAACGCTTGTTCAGGTGAATTGTTGCAAATGAGAAGAGCTGTTGTGCACATTTGTGTCTCAATGTTTGTCAAGATTGTATCCTCGCTGATCCAGAGCTCGTAATTTGTTTTGACGTTGAGAAGGTCTACAAGTGTTAGATCTGCACATAAAGCCCAGTATCCATCCGGATTAAATCGTAAGATACTCACAATGATCCGGATGGTATTTCATTACTCTGTCTCTCTGTTGCTGCGCTGCACCAGGGCCGCCCCAGAGCACGTCAAAATAGCGCCTCGCCCTTTCAGCTCTCTCCTCTTCGTACTCTTTAGATTTCATCTTCTCAGTTCTGAACAGAAGTTAGGTATTGCACAGGGAGATTTGATTAAGAACCCAATATTACCTGGGGTAGTAGAGATCTATTTCGTCTTCTGGCAGCGATCGAAACAGAGGCCCAAGCCCTTGAGCAGTACGCGGAACCCCATACAAGATTGATCCCTTTAGTAAAGCCTCCTTGATTCTCCTCTGAACAATCTTCTCGTTCTCTAATGCGAGGTCCTTTGTAACTAGATGGTACAGCTCAGCCACCTTTTCACCAGCACATGCTGCAGTTAAAGCAACGGCCTTTTCGTCTTAGCATAGGCCCATGCAATATTGACGAGTAAAAAATACGTACCGCAACAATATACCATTGAGCCTTCAGTACATTACTCTGTCCCTCCCGAACTTGAAAATCGGACAGAAAATCTAACTCTGCCATGGGAATGGTTCGAAACAACGGTTGACGAGCAGTCGTATGGTTTGAACGAATCTGATGAGGAATCTCTTCTATTCCACTACAGTGTAGAGACAACGTGTAAGTAAGATGAAAGACCTCGGCATTTGACTTGGACTGCGGAGATCACGCTATCCCTCTCACCATGAAACGAGGACTACATCAAGCCGAGGGGCGGAGGTGGTTGTAGAGAGTATGTGGGGGAGGAGACCACCCCGTCAATCGTTCACCCCCACAACATAACTACATGTCCAGGTACTTGCAAACCCCACACTCTTCTCGAAGACAGCATGGGGAATGTGACGAAAGATAATGATTTGGAATGAGCATAACTAAGGCATCAACTGCAGGTCACTTGTAGAGTGCTTACTAGTTGGCGCGGAATATCCACATCATTTATTGATTCCCTAAGTCATCAATCTTCTACGCACAATGCAGACCCTTACCAATCTGCCAGTTGAGCTGCCCAAAGCAACAGTGCCCGAGTTCATTGACTTGAAATCGTTAGGACAACATTTTCGTGAGGTCCTCAATGACATTCGGGCGGATCATTTTGTCAACAACGCTACCTGGCGTGACCTCTTTGCCTTGACTGGAACGCTGCGCACCTTTTACACGCCGCAATCAATTGCAAAAGCATGGAAAGAGACCGCTTCGGTTCACTCTCCTTCCAGCTTCATCATTGAAGAGGAGCCTCGCCTCATACGGGCTGGGTCCGTGGCCTGGGTCGAGATCAGCTTCACCTTCGAGACCAAGGGTGTCCCTGGAGCCATTGACTACGGGTATATTTCTGTGGTTCCGGAACCTGATGGAAAGTGGAGGATATGGATTTTGCGAACCATTCTCGAGCGGCTTCAGTCTTTGCCAGACGTGGATGTCCTCCAACCCACCACAAACGAGTCGCCATCCCCGTCCAACGGGGCCAAAACCAATGGAACAACGAATGGGATCAATGGGCCTACTAGCAACGGTACGAGTGAGAATGGAGCAACAACGACGCAAGGCGGGCCCTTCAACAAAGAGGGACCTTTTGATGTCGCCATCATCGGAGGTGGTCAGGCTGGCTTGAGTGTTGGTGGGCGACTGAAGGCTTTGGGAGTATCATACGTTATACTGGAGAAGTTTGAGCATGTGGGGGACAATTGGAAGACGAGATATGACTCTACTAAACGTTGGTTCCCGTATTGTACTTGTATTTGGAAGCTTGCAACTAACGGACAAAGTGCACACGATTCGAGAGTTTGGTAAGGTCCCCGTTTCGAGATAGGTCAGGTTTCTTGACCATGCTCTGACTTCTGACAAGCGCACTTGCCATTCGAACGCACCTTCCCTGCTAGTTACCCAGAGTTTCTTACTAAAGATGACCTGGCAAAGGGGTATCAAGCGTGGGCGAGCAAATACGACATCGTAAGGACACATCCTTAAGGTTGTGCGCAGAGCTAATATCTACTTACAGAATATCTGGCTATCCACCACTGTCACCTCTGGCTCCTGGGACGAAGAAAAGAGCATTTGGACCCTAGAATTACTTCGAAATGGTCAAAAGTCATCTCTATCCGTCCCCTTTGTCGTGCTTGCTGTCGGCGGCAACTCCCAGTTCCCTGTCGGGCCAACTTATGCAAACAGGGTGAGAAATTACTCCTTATATATGCAGAAGACGACATCTTACTTAATCCATACTGCAGGAAGCCTTCCGCGGCATCGCTCTTCACTCTGGTGAATACAAATCTGCCAATGACTGGAAAGGCAAACATGGTGTTGTGGTTGGAACGGCAAACACTGGTTTGTGCGATGGCATGAATTTCCCAGCGATATGCTAACTTTGGTAGCGCATGATGTGGCAGATGACATGCTCCAAGCTGGCTTAGCATCTGTGACCATGGTCCAGAGGTCCAAGACTTGTTAGTCGCACGAATCATTTTACCAGCGGAGACTCAGCTAACGAGTATAATGATTTCAGATGTAGTGCCAGTAGAGCATTACAGGGAAACTCATGACAGTAAGGTATACTGGCATGCCATGTATCTTCAGTGATGTTGACGAAGCTCAGGGCTATATCGGGAGTCCATCCCAACCACGGTAGCTGATCGTACATTCTTCTCGGGGCCAGTTGCGCTGAGTCGCCTCATCGGAGCACGTTCACTCCAAAACAAAGCAAAAGGCGAGCCTGAGCAATTCGACGCTCTTGAAAAAGCTGGATTTTTACTCGATCGAGATGGAGAAATAACCCATTATCTTTTCGAACGGTTTGGGGGCCACTACATGGATGTGGGAACCTCTGCAAAGATTGCTGCGGGACAGGTAATTGCAGATATATTATCACCTCTTCTCTCTGGTCAACGATGAGCCGTGTTCTAACCTCTCTGTCCTTAGATCAAGATGAAATCTGATTCTATGCCAATACGTTATACCGAGGATGGACTAGAGTGTGCCAACGGCGATTGAATCCGAGCAGACGTAGTGGTTTTTGCCACTGGCTTTGTCGGAAATTTGCGGCAAGTTGTCCAAGACCTGTTTGGCGCCAAAGTTGGCTCCCAGGTTGAGGATTTTTGGGGACTGAATGAAGAAGGAGAGCTCAAAGGAGCCTTCAGGTACTGCGGACGTGAGTTTGTCCATTCCTTTGGAAGCCGTTGACCGTTTCTAATCACTACAATCCAGATCCGGCCTTTTGGTACCATGGGGGTGCTGTTGGGCAAGCACGCTACATGTCTCGCTTTATCGCCCTTCAGATAAAGGCAAAGCTGCTCGGAACCCCTCTCCCGTTATATACGTCGACTCCCCCCAGGGATGTTAGAGATGTGTCTCTTCAGGTCAAAGACTGAGATTGGCGCCAAGGATGAAGCTAGGATGAAGAGATTCAGTGTGTAGATACACCGCCCCAGGTTGTGGAAATTGATTCTGGTAGTGATAAATTGATGGTCTGATAATTAACACTGTATAAATCTCAAATCAAGGCTAAGAGAAAGATAAATCTAGCATCTCGATTCTATAGTTATCTTTTCTCCCATAGAGGCATTCCCGGAAACTGGCCATAACATCAATTGGAAGCGATCACCTATGGTAGCATGTCTTGAAAAAAGCTGTTTCATAGTCAAATTACTCCTCAAGCGTGGGAATTTTCATACCAAACACGCTAGTTAGCAAGATGCATGACAAGAACGCAGGCAATCACTATCCTCGTATTCAGGATAAGCATATAGTTAATATTCCTCGCTTCACTAGTATGCCAATCTACTTTCCTGTGTGAATCAAGGCATGGTCATGACCGTCGTTTGCCAAGAATACTATCTAGGACTACGGAAACATCAGATAAATTTTGTGCGTCCACAGATCTCCACATGACAATGTTGTCTGGGCGAACTAGAATCGCCCCTCCGGTCTTTATCCCTTTTACCCTGGACCACTGCAAGTCTCTATCACAGTACTCTTCTTCTCGCCTTCTCTTCAATGGCTCAACAATCTGGGCAACTCGCAAGCCAATCGATCTGGACTCTACTGCTTGACGCACAACATCAACCCATGCAAATCCTGCTTGGTCCGTGATAAGAAGCAAATTCCCATTACAACCAACCAAGTCATGAGTCGATAGAATCTTGCCGCCCATTTCCAACCAGGCATGCGGTAGGCGGTGGCCGGGACGCGTAGTCGGCGTGTAGGTTTGATGACGAGGGTGGAAAGCCGGGCTGCTTGTCCCATCTGACGAGAAAGCGCCTCCATGCGAATATACGAAACCGAGGTCCATTTCGTGAACACCGAACTCGATAGCTTGACCATCAATGATGTATTGAAGTTGTGCACGAGCTGCGCGCCCAATCTCAGAGGTTTCATCGAGGAGGTACTCGACACGAGCCTTGCTGGCCTCTTCCTGCCCATCCTCCAGGCCGATTGCAGCAGCGATGATCCTGTGACATTGGGATGTGAATAGGGCCCAGTCGCAATTCCGTCTTCCGACGTGCAAACATTCAAGCTCGTAAGTGTCAAGAAGATCTTCAGACGCTTTTCCCTTCAGAACGAAGGCGAGTTTCCAGGCCAGATTATGAGCGTCCTGTACAGCAGTGTTCAGTCCGAGTCCAGTTGTCGGTGGGGGACGATGTGCTGAATCTCCGCCGAGGAACACGCGGCCGTCGCGATATTTCTGGGCCATGACACGTTCCAGAACCCAGTTGCTAAAGCTCACGACTTCTAGCTGAAGATCTGGCAGTTTGAGCAACTTGCGGGTGCAATATTCTACACTGTCCCTAGGGACTTTGGGGTCATTGATTCCGATACTGAAGTGTAGTTGCCACTCCTCCGAGTATCGTCCCCAGGTTGGACCCAAGGGAGGCAAAGATCCACTCCGCATCCCTAAGCCGTATTTCGGGTTAACAAAGTGAGCGATGCCGGTGCGATCATCCCAGTATCGGGAAAGATCAGCCTTGAAGTGCGTGGAGACGATTTGGCGTAATCCTGTTGGGCCATTCATCTGAATCCCAAGCGCCGGCCCTACTGTCTTGCCTCCGTCAGCGCCAACAAGATACCGAGTTCGGCATGTGCTTTGCTGGCCTTTTCATCCTTGACGTGAACAACTACATGATCACTCTCAACCTCAAACTTCACGACAGCGTGGTTGAAGAGAACCTTGCCCGGGTTCCTCTCTTCTGCCGTCCTTCGCATGATCGGTTCCAACCGTAGCAGTGGAAGGTTGGTGGGGAGATGTGGCGCAGAGAGTCTATCCAATATTCTGAATTAGCTTGCGGTTTAGAGGTCCTCGAAACGCGTAGAATGTTGCTCACTCGTAAATGCTTCTTTTCTCGCTTCCCGGCTTACATCCCCATGTTTCGACGCGCCCCAACACCTGTCTATCCCATGGGCCGTCCCCACCCAAGGACGTCTGCCACACGACTTGGCTCATCTGCTCAGGCGGCGTGCCTTGGGCGAGAACATCGGCTGCGAACCCATGTTGACGAAAAGTTTCCAGGGTTCTCTGGTTGATGACATGAGCCTTTGGAAGAATTGAAGTATTGGGATGGCGCTCGTATAAAGCATGATCCACGCCCAAGTCGGAGAGGAATATAGATAGGCTAAGCCCACAAGCTAACACTGGGTCAGGTCTCTGCAGCGAAAGTTGTCAGTGGGTTGACTTACATCCGCCCCCGACGATGACTACGGAAACATCAATGGAGTTTCCCATGCCTGACTTATTCCAAAGTGTTGGCACTAAAACGTAATAGGATCAAGTAAGCCTTTTGAGAGGATAGAGAATCACAAAGATAAGTTAGTCGAGCCTACTCAGTGAAGATCCTCTGCCCGATAGGGAGCTCTCACTGCTTGTCTGCTATATTTCAATACGGTAGCCCCGGTAATGTAAGATCTATAACACTTGGCGAAGTGTGCCTCGGAGGCTTCTAGCTTCAAGGACCACGTATCCTACCTACCCTGACCTAGTAGTTTACCTACCCCGCCTCTACCCCGCCTCCGCCTCCGCCCCCACATCTTCCTACTCCAGTTTGCGGGGGTGGCTAGTAGTGTGGGAGGTTGTTCAGATCGGTCTTGAGCCAATGGTATTGCACTGATATGAGCATGACATTATCCCTTCGTCGTGCTCTCTCCAGAGCTTGCAATCTCTAGACAATGTCATCTCCGTTCACGAGATTCTCACATCGCCTACCCAACTTGCTCCCCCAGGGCACACTAACAATGGCGGTATTCAACTTTTCATATGGACTGTTAGCTGTCGCAGTCATCCTTTTTCTCCGGAATTTGTGGTCTCGTCATCAATTCAACTCCAAATATAGATTCCCAGGTCAGATTCCTGGGTGGCCCTTACTGGGAAATGCGCTGGACGTGCCTTTTCCAGGCGGGGTATGGGGTCATGAAATGGCCAAGAAATACGGAGAGATGTATGTGAAGCTCTTTTACCACTCTTCCCTAGATACAAGTGTCATACGTGGCTGTTCGCTCTAACATACTGGTTGTGTAGGTTCACTTGTCATCTCGGCAATAAGACGTTGGTCTTTTTGAATTCAACTCGGGTGGTGTCAGATCTTCTCGAAAAGCGAGCCAACATCTACTCGTCGCGCCCCTATCGACCAATGGCACAGGACGTTGCCTCTGGAGGCGCCCGTATGTTGCTCATGGGACACGATGATAGGTGGCGTGGTCAGCGCAAGATCATGCATAGCATCTTAAATGGACAACAGGCCGAGAAACAGTTCATTCCTTTCCAGGAGCTCGAGGTGAAACACTTGCTTTGGGACTATCTTCACACGCCGGACAGTTTTTTTACGGCAAATCAGCGCTTTTCCAACTCCGTCATCATGAGCGTCATCTTCGGGCGAAGAGCCCAGCTGGGCGATAAGCAGCTCACCAAGATGCTCAATTTGATGCACGAATTTGGGAGTCTACTATTCAGTCGGACCAAGAATATTTGTGACACATTTCCTTGGCTAGCTCGTCTTCCTAAGCCCCTGCAGTGGTGGCGACCGTACGGGGAAGATCTGTTGCGCCGTACATTAGCGTATGTATTGCCATCGTCGCAACTATTTTTACTGATGTTTTCGCGGTAGCATCTACCGCCATGAGGTCGACATGCTCTCTGAGAGCATTAGCGAGGGAACTGCTAAGCCATGCTTTGCCACTGCCATTCTGGAGGGGACTTCGAAAAAAGAATTTGATTTGACCGAGACGGAGAAGTTGATGATCTTTAGTACTCTACTCGAGGCAGGAAGTGACACGTCCCGCTCAGCAATCACGCAAATGATAGCTGGTGCAGCTGCGTACCCTGAATGGGCGGCGACTGCAAGAGCTCGTTTGGATGAAGTATGCGGCCCTAATGCGGAGCGTCTTCCATGCTTCGCGGACCGGGAGAAGCTTCCGTACATATCGGCTGTCGTCAAGGAGGCACTTCGGTGGCGTCCTTTCATACAAACTGGTGTTCCCCATCAATTAGTGCAGGATGATACCTATGAAGGCTACCGGTTCCCCGCCGGGACACTGTTCACTTGGAACGCATACGCCCTTGCCTTGAATGAAGATGACTACCCGGATGCCATGAGATTTATGCCGGAACGATTTTTGGATGATGATCTAAAAAGCCCTCTTAAAGGGCATTGGTCATTTGGCGCAGGTACGAGAATCCCTCCATTTTCCTTTCGTCATGAAGGAGAGTGTATCACTGATATTATCCCCATAGGCCGCCGAGTATGCGTTGGCTACAACGTTGGGTTTAACAATGTCTGGATCGCGACTGCCTGCCTGCTCTATTGCTTCGACATCCAAGAGGACAAGGTAAGACCCTCTGTTAATTTTCTGAGATTATTTTGACTCATAATTCAAAGGAACACCCAATTGATACACTAAACTCGAACTGGGATTCAGTTGAACAGCCCCCTTTCGCGGTCAAAATTACTCCACGCAGCCCAGCCCATGCCGAACTTGTGAAGAAAGTTGGTATTAGTGTTATCAATACGGGTTAGATGGATACGATAGCACTCTGTCAATAGAACCGGTTCTACGAATGTCTAGTTTATTGCGAATATTGCCATTAATAATTAGTGAAATGGGAGAAGCAAAGCCATCAGTAGCTTCAAGGCACTTGTAATTGTCTTTTGGCTCAATTTTTCCTTCACCTCTTCATTTATCACATCAGCGGTTGACTTCACTTCGCACCTTTTGGAATCAACGTATAACATACATGATAAGCATGCCGGTCAAACAAGCATGCCGGTCACTTTTACTAACCTCTAAACTAGATATTATAATAAAAACACTACAAATTAATTAATTAATTCAAACTACTTACTATACTCTTACCCAGAGGTCTCAATTACTACCTAGCAGGTCCTCATATTATGCCCGGCCTTACCGTATATACTATAGCGCCAAACCCCCGGTCGCGATAATCTTCCTTGACCACCACTTTTCGACAATTTGGCCACTACTTGCATATTAATAACGTGGTTGACAAGCGAGTTGCGAATACAAGCGAGTTGGCACCTCCCCATTACCCTCCCACATATAAACTCCAATTAAAACATAATAACATAAAAAATCTATTTAGAATTATTAGAACTTAATTCCCCAGACGGACCTACATCCTTTATACAAGTTCTCACATTATGCCCAGTCTTACCGCAATTGCTACAATACCTTACCCGCTGTCCAGACCTGCCTTGCTGATCACTATATTGCCGCGTTTCTTGCTCTACCTGCTGATCAATATCTCTTTGAGCCAAAAGATCTTGACCTTCCCCTACAGCAATAGGTCCTCCTTTCTGTAAACGTGTCTTTTTGGCTCTCCGGCGTTTGCTGAGCGTCTCATTTGCCGTTCGTAGTGACTTGACCTCGGCTCGGAGGAGGGCAACCTCA
>JALNIO010001329.1:4657-17254 GCA_023509875.1 Rugonectria rugulosa
CCGACATGATGGGCTGTATGGGAGAGGGTTCGGTTTGCGGGGAATCCGATTCTCAAACTGCGGTAGGGCTTGTTAGCCAAGGAGCATTCGGACGGGGAAAATTCGAAAATGCGGCATGGACGGGTTCGCAGGTGCTCGGGGACGCATGATGCACGACGTACCGGTGATTTAGACGTGGTTAACGAGCTGTTGTCGCCGTCGACTTGAAGCAGTGGTGATGGATTAGAGATGATTTTGTGCGTGCCAAGAGTTTTCGCGTGTGGAACTACCATTTCGCCGAGGGGGAGGGGCCATGGCCCTTTAGCAGTAGGTAGAGCGCTGCTGAGCTGCTTACCATTTGCGCCATCGATTGCCCCGATCCTCACTCGTGGGGTAAGCGCACCGACCAGAAAGAGACGACAAAGGCAGTGAACTCCACATCCGTTGACGTTACTGCTGCTGTTATCGCGGCGTCATGTCATTCAGTCGTGATGTTAAGAGTCGAGTCATTCAATTATATGCTCATCGCCTTGTCATCCCATAAAGAATAGTTGTCAAGTATATAACTACCAGTTCTTCGAAATGCGATAGTTATGTAACTATGTGCAATCCCCTCCCGATGATTGTGTAGTGAAGCCCTCAATCACCTTCAGTCTTGGTTGTCCAAAAACTTCATAAATCATAATACAGCCTGTGTAAAAAATGCAGCAGTTTCCTCTTGATAAAATAATATGCTGTATCCATGTCACTATAGAACAATGACGAAGAGTCGAGACATATTAATCAAGGACCGTTTGACCGCCTTCACAACTCCGAAAATATTCCCAACCCTCCCAGAATATCACTTGTTGTCACATTCGTTTCTGTACATTCAGTATCCCACCAGATTATCTCATACTCGTACAAGGCATTTCATGCGTGAATACAGGAAGACCTCACTTGGCCTCCAAACCGGCTTCTCGTCTCATTTCTTCTCGTCGAGCGTCTGACTCCTTGATCGTCGCCTTAGCAGCTGCCAATTCCCTCTTCTTTTTTCGCTCCTCTTCCTCCTTGACTACTATCCAAACTGGCTAAATGTTAGCAAATGCTGTCAGTTGCAGCAGATATGACACGTACTCGGCTTGTCCGACTTGGAATATTCCTTTAACCTCGTGACAAAGTCATTGAACTCTTGCTGTCGCTCCTCCTTTCCCTCCAAGCTCTTCTTGCGGAGCTCTGGATTGTATCTCGACCGCAATTCTTCTTCGCTGGGGGTCAGCCAGAGGGTGAATGCCGGGCCGCCGACGGCCACGAGGGCACCACTGAGCGCAGGAGTTAGTCATATGCATGCATTGGAAATTGAGCTAGGTTGGTAGCTTACCCAGCAATGACCTTGGTCCATAGCCACCAGTTCGTGGGCTTCTTTGCTGCCATTTTGTGAGTGATTCCCAGAGATCCCGCCCTTATGAGATTTGAAGAATGATGCTCCAGGTCCTGTCTTCCAATGACGATTTTCGCGATTCATCACCCGTCATTGATTGGGCAGAACTTTTAGAGGCTAGTCCTAAGATAGAAGGCGGTGAGGCTTCAATGAGTGAGGTGAACTTCGGCTTACAATTGCCCTACGCATGTGCTATAAAATGGCATTGGAAATCAAAATGGATTCTAGGAGACATGGCGTTCCTAGAGAATTGATCGCCTTGTGATGTACATAAATGCGATGAAGCGTAGGCAGAGATTTCGCAGGTTCAAGCCCTTCCTCCGATCTTAAGGCATTGAAACAAGCTTCTCGACGACATTAAATCGAGCGCCTACATGAAGACAATGAGACACGTGAGTCGGGAATTTTGACGAAAACTGCGCAAACAATTGATGAAATTAGCTCGCAACGATCGAGCTGCTTTTTCAAGAATGATTTGGATTTGTATAAACCATAATGAATGTTTGATGAGTCGAGCAGGCAAGTAAGGTAGGTACCGTAAGTGAGCTACCCTAGATGGCCGGAAGCAAACTGAAATAGAATACGGATGCGAGACGAGCAGACAAGCCACCACGTGCCGGAGAAATCTATATCAAAGGCGCTCAGAATAAGGGAATTAAATCCCAATAGGTCAATGAATAATTTCTTCACATGGGAAGAAAGTTCAATATTCTTATTGGTTGCCTTGAGAAGTATGACTGTGCAGTCGCTTCGGACTCTTCTCAATCGTCAAAGTACACCAGAAAGGTATGTCGGGGCCGATGGCTGACAGTGAAGACTATGGTTACATTGGGAATCCTCAATGTAACCATATCGAGAAATCGAGCAACATCAAACTACATTATATGAAACACGCCACAAAGACTGGCGTAGGAATACAGCCGATTATGCCAACTTCGGAGTTGGAAATACCCCATATGAAGAAGCTCGGCTTGATCAATGATGAAGCTGAAATAACCAAGGATCAGCGCAGCATGTGAAGCATCTTTGGCAGACACTGAACAACTGTTGACGTCAAGGCACATTATTGGTCAATGCAAGCGTCTCAGGACGAGAACGAAACAGCGCTCACACCAATCAAAATGGCAACTCACCGCAGGTCAGCATGGCCTCGGTCCTTGTTTCAATGTCAACTGACGGGATCGAGGTGATGGCTGGAGGCAGCCGAGTGGCGAGGAACTGCTGCTCCGGCTGTGTCGAAGCTGACTGGTCTGTTGACAGGATGATCTTTGGGCGCATGGCGTCTCTTAGATGGGCCTTGTTCGCAGGACGCACTAGGACGATGCTTTACCGACTGTGAACCCGCAAGTAGGGTGCAAAAAACACGAGACACTAAATGAAGGTGACATAAATAGGTAGCTAGACGGTGTGCTCCAACAGGTGGTGCAGATACCTAGTAATTTTGTTATGTGCTAGGAAGCGGCTCATAACATAAATACTTAGGCACTTGTAGGCTTAGTATTTAGCATAAGCTGATCTAATCTTTATATCTTTATGCTTGGTGTCTTATGTTTTTTGCACCCTACTTGACCCGTGGATACGGGACTACACAGGCGGGCTGATTGATGTCATGGCTTTTGGGCATTCGGGCCCTCAACTCCATTCATCTGTTCGTATTTTGGGTCGTCTCCAGGTCTAGCGCAACGGGTAAAGCCGAGGAGGCCTCAGTTTCGACTTGATATGACGTTGTTGCAGGTCAATCAACATGCGCGTGGCATTTCAGCCTGCCATTTGCTGCCAGGCGCCAAGCATGAAGAGCGCGCCAAAGGTCCGATTGACGACCCATGGCCAGTTCGTGCGTCGCTAGAGCCGCTGTCGAGCAGGTCTACTGCCGATCCCTAGCGGATTTTCTTCGCCTTGGCAATATCCACCAAGGCGGGAAAATGAAGATGTCGAGGGATGTTTATGCCATGAAGAGAAGCCCCCTGATGAGGAGTAGCAGTGAGTTGTACAGTGTACGGAGTATTGGCCATGCAATCCACAGCGTAGCATGCTGAGTGTTTCGTTTCGGGCTCTCCTCTGAGATGAAGGTTGCACATGTTTCGCATCACCATCCCTGGTGTTGAGACGGGCAAGGAGGCAGACGAGATGATTCAGATTGGGGTAAAGCGGCCAATCAGAGCTCCGAAGCTGGTTCTGATACGCGGCATTGCTTTGTCTGGCACAGCCGGCTCTGACATGGCTGGTGCACGCATTGATGAAGAAGCAGGGACGAGAAGGACCTTTGCTACGGCGGGAGGGCGATGGGTGGGTGGCATCGGGGCAGAATACTCCCGAGAGCTGATCCTGGTAGCATCGCAGCATCGCATAGGGATGGGATGCATTGCAACTGCAATACCTGGACCTACATGATTTGCCCGACATGTCCAAGTGCGTTACACGCTGGTTTTGAAATGCAACGCCTGCATGCAGCTCGAGCACAGCGTCGACTCGTTCTCTCTCTCCCGTGACAGGTCGAGCCACGGCAGTATTGCTGGTGTAGGCTGGCGTCAAACGGCCCAGTCAAGGGGCGTCAAGAAAGGCCAAGCCGGCAGCGGCGTAACGCCCGCCCTTTCATAGGGTCATAGGGGGGTTTGGGGGGAGAGAGAGGGAGGGGGAGGGGGAGGGCCCAGCTCGCCCGGCTTTTAGAGGGCGACCAGGGTTTGATGGAAGTTCGGAACTAATAAGCGGGTTATTTTTCCATCCATGGAGGTTCTTTTCTTCCCTTTTCACCCTTAGTGGTGGCTTTGCACTATTTAAGGCTGTGTGTGCTTTGCAGTGAAGGAGAGGGCACATGGTCTTCTTTGTCGAGGTCATGCCGCCGCCGCCACTCCGGAGGGGTCGACACGGAGTCGAGGGAAGATGAGTCTAAAGAGAATTAAGTCATTTCCAGTCGACTTTCAATTTAAGCTAAAGAAATATGGTCTCGTGTGGCGTTTTATACTACCTGTCTGGGTACATGTACTTGTACGTGCTCCGTACTCATTGCATAGAATCTCAGCTCCGTCTCGGTGTGAACTCTTCTTCGTCGCCTGACCTCCCGAATGGCTGTGCTCATGTCGGATCGTGGCGGGGAATGTGCCGTAGTGGAGGGGGGAGAGTGGGAGAAACAGCATCCATCAGGGCCCCTGGAGAGGTCGTGCCACCCTGGAAGCAGGTCCATGTGGCAGTGGTGGTGGTGGGCAGCCAGGGAGCGAGAGGGGAGGGACACAAGGAGAGCACCAACCCAACAGATTTGTTGGCGTGAATTACTGCTCTTCGGATGCTCATCTACAGAGTACGTACATGTACGTCTACATGATACTCAATATCATCTTGGGGTCCAGGCCTGGATGGAATCTGTAGCAGCAGGTCGCCTATTCGCTGTCGTGCGAGCCTTGGTGGGAGACGGGGACGGGGACGGGACTCGACTACTATACCCAATCTCACCAAGCACGAGAGGCGGCACCTTGTTCGGGAAGCCAGCGAATGGTACCTTGCTTTAGCGAGACGGAGACGGGACTGGCACCGACTCCGCAACCAGTCGCAGGCAAGCAAGACGACTCATGACATCCACTGAGTTGGCGACTTGGGTTGGGTCCCTATAGCCCCCCCAGGGTCTCACACCTTAATGGGTTGGATTCATAGGACTGCGGCGACTGGCTGGAGGCTTCAATGAGAGGCGCGCGCACCCAGAGAGAAAGAGAGAGAGGTCACTCGGGTCTCTTGGGGTCCCTACCTAGATAGTTGCCTAGGTCTCGATCCATGGATCCTCGATCCCATCCACACACACGGGCACACCCAACATAAAGGGAAATTCCTCTCCGTTTCCCGCTCTTATTACCCAACCCTCGCTCCTCTCCCTTCCTCCCTCTCTTACTCTGTTCGTCCGATTCTCAGACAAAGCACCGGACGCTTTCGGTTCGTCCTCAGCTTGTGTGTTCACGTCTTGATTACGTCAAAAGAGGTCAATGGCTAGAGGCCAAAAGGGGACCACGCATTGTTTGATCCATTGACTTGACCGACCTTTTGCTCCCTTGCAACGGGCTTGACCTCTGTAATTGCGCCTTGTTCCCAGTTCCCATTATACCCTTGCGCCTTTTCTTATTTCCTTCCTTTTATTACTGCCACGTCCTTTGAGCTCGTATACCCAAATCTTTGTTCTCCCCTGGTTTCCCAGAGTACAGACTACAGAGTACAATTTGGCAAGTCGACCTGCTGAAACCTCGTTGTGCGACTCTCCCCAACTCACCAAACACCTTTCCGACTGTGTCCCCCCCCTGTCTGTCGCTCTCGGTCTCGCCTTTAACCTTTCTATGCGCACTTGTCGCCCAATCCACGAAAAGTCGCAGACTGCCTCAAACAGCGAAAAAAGACAGGCGCGCACACCGGCTTTGCACGACATCCGTTGATCGTCCACCGTCTCGCCTTTCGAATCTCGTGCAGTAGCACCGTGCTACTTGGTACAAATCCCCGACCGCAACCGCCGATCCCTTCCCCCTCCCCCCCGAGACGTTGTGGTTCTGGGACTGCAGCAGAGCTGCGGCAATGCGACAGTAGCTCAGTCAGCCCTACCTGGAGCTGCGCCCACCAACAGCCTTTGGCTAACCCCCGGGAACTCGGGCTGCCGAAGCCTCACGACTCCGACTCCCATAGAAACCACTGAAAAAAGCCTGAATATCGCAGCAGAATCCGAATATCTCCTCTCGAATACGAATCTCCTCGAGCCGTAGCCATGGCCACTTACGACGGAGGCTACGGCCAGCAACGCCCTTATGGTGGTGGCGGGCCAGCCCCGCGACAGTATGGGAACGCACCGCCGCCACAACAGTACGGTGCTCCCCAACAGTATGACGAGTACCAGAACGGCCATGCGTATGACGATTACAACCGAGGATACGACCAAGGCTACAATGGCCAGTATCAAGACCCCAACTACGGGCGAGCGCCGCCTCCCCGGGACCCCTACGGACCTGGCCCAGGTCGCGGTATGCCTGGGGGCCGTGGAGGTCCCGTTCCTCGTCCGCAGACGGCTGATCCGCATCGTGGGAGACAACCTCCGCCTCGGGGACACCCTCATGGCCCTGCGCGAGGCATGCCCAACGGTGCGGGTGGGAGAGGAGGCATGCGTCCTGGCCCTCATGGCGCGTACTCGGATCCCGCAGGTAAGTTCCAACGACGTGGACTTGGTTTCAGTGCTGACGAGAGATTAGGCCGGCAACCGCCGATGCGCAATCCCCAAGATGGTCGATACGGCGGTGACTACCCTCCCCACCAAGGCCAAGGTCAGGGACGACGGCCTGATATGGACCAAATGGCGGACAGGATGGGAGGAATGGACTTGAATCAGCGACCAATGAATGGAGGAAGAGGGCCTCCCCCGCGAGGTTATCCTCAGGAATACCCCGATCAGAGACGCGGACCTCCTCCCGGGCAGGATCCGGGTTACGGACCTCAGGGCGGCTACAATGGGTATGATGATGGATTCAACAGTGGTCCGAGAAACGGCTTTGGACCGCCCGCTCGCAGCAGAACGATGCCAATTGACGACTCAAGAGCCATGCCTCCCCCTCAAAGAACAGCCACGGTGCCGCCTGGCCCTACTGGCCAGGGTGTTCCCCAACGTCCCTCAACAGCTGGCGGACATCGACCTCCTCCGCAGCGTGTTTACCCACAGGAGCCCCAAGTTCCTCCAATGAACCAATACAATAATCAGTATGACACGAGACAGGGACACGCACCTGAATACCAGTCGAACCCTTCCTACGACGACGTCTACGATGCTTATTTCGACAACCAACGCAACAGTAACCAGGACTACGGCTCGAATCAGCGCCCACAGGATCGAAACAGCCTTCCCGACTTTGATGCGGCACCCGCCGGAGGAGGGCGGAACTCATTTGAGCAGACGATGCGGCCTGCGCAGGAAACAGCTCAGCGCGGAGCACACCAGACTGCTCAGCTCTACCACGCAAAGTCGCAGCCAGATCTTCGACAACCCCAGGCTGCCGTGTTTGAGATGGCAGGCGACGCTCCGGCTGTCCCTCCTCTCCCCAACATGAACGGTTATCAGGGATATGACCAGGGGTACTCTGCTCAGGGAGGCTATGATCAGGGAAGACGACCCAGTGCGCCAGCCAGCATGCACGAGAGGGGACCATCGGCGTCCGGGTCATTGAGATCCAACGGACAGCAGAACCGAAGTGCCGACGGCATGATCTCGCACCCAGCTCCCGTGAGAGCGGGCTTGATGGCCAACTCCGTGGTCAACCTCAGCAACAAGCCGCCTCCCGTTCGTAACTACGGGGGCGTCTCGGCGCCAGCCCCCCAGCAGCCTCCGCCTCAGCAACAGCCACCTCCTCAACAACAGTTGCCCCCACAGCAGGCACCTCCTCCTCAGCAGCCTCGTCCCAGTCCTCCCCAAGCGGCTGCTCAGGATGAGCCGCCCGTGACTATGCAGGATCTGGAGCATCTGAGGATGGTCATCAAATCCAATCCATCTGATCAGGAGTCGGCACTGAAACTGGCCAAGAAGCTACTCGAAGCCACTGACGTTCTTGCACCTAAGCTAGGGGATCCCAAGCAACGATCGAGGGCGCGTGAACGATACTTGATTGATTGCCACAAGATTCTCAAGAAGCTCACAAACGCGCAGAACCCGGACGCAATGTTCATGCACGCAGACTGCGTCGGAAAGGGCCTCTTCAGCCACGAGCCTGACTTCAAGGAAGCCTTTACGCTGTACCAGTCGTCCGCTAAGCTCGGACACCCGGCAGCAGCGTACAGGACGGCCGTGTGCTGCGAGATTGGCCACGAAGAAGGCGGTGGCACTCGCAAGGATCCCCTTAAGGCGATCCAGTGGTACAAGCGAGCCGCGACGTTGGGTGACCCTCCGGCCATGTACAAGGTGGGTATGATCCTCCTCAAGGGGCTGCTGGGCCAGCCCAAGAACCCGCGTGAAGCTGTGGGATGGCTGAAGCGGGCTGCGGAACGAGCTGACACGGAGAACCCGCACGCTCTGCACGAGCTGGGCTTGCTGTACGAGTCTGCGCAGCCCAACGACGTTGTTATCCGAGACGAGCAGTACGCCTTCAACCTGTTTGTGCAGGCAGCGGAGATGGGGTATAAGTTCTCGCAGTACCGGCTCGGCTGTTCTTACGAGTACGGCTTGATGGGTTGCCCTATTGACCCGAGGCAGTCCATTGCGTGGTACTCGCGCGCGGCAACACAGGAGGAGCACCAGTCCGAGCTGGCGCTGAGCGGCTGGTACCTGACTGGTAGCGAAGGTGTCCTTGGCCAGAGTGATACAGAGGCGTATCTCTGGGCGCGTAAAGCGGCCATGGCGGGTCTCGCAAAGGCCGAGTACGCGATGGGCTACTTTACCGAAGTGGGCATCGGCGTCCAGGCGAACCTGGAGGATGCGAAGCGTTGGTATTGGAGAGCCGCCGGTAAGTTGACCACGAAGCTGATGTGTTTTGTATATGCGAAGCTGATGTACTTGATAGCCCAGGACTTCCCCAAGGCCCGTGAACGACTGGAGGACCTGAAGCGTTCCGGCAAGAGTGGCCAGCGACAGCGCGAGCGCATCTCGCGAAGCAAGATTGAGAAGCAGCAGGACGGTGACTGCGTCGTCATGTGATGAAGAACGAGAAAGTGCCCAAATGGAACGGCACTCGTGCCTTGATGAAGATGAGGGATGAGTGAATGAGCGGTGGATACGAGACAAACGTTGAGAGGACGACAATGATGGCCATGGCTCACTAGACACATTCGAAATGACCGCGGAGACGAGGAAGATAAAAATGGCATATGCTTGGTTGTTAAAAGGCGAAGATTTTAGGATATGGGAGAATGGGAAGGCGTTGTTATTGGGTGTAATTGATACCTACAGGTTTTCTTTCATAAAGGTTGGGGGTGCAATGGCAGTTCAAGCATCATTTTAACTACCTATCAGATTGCAACGGAGCAGTCTGGCCTGGCCTTCGCATATGTGAGATGAATACGCCTGAATAGAAACAAATCTTCTTACTGATGATGAACAGGTAGGTACTTTAAAGTTTCGACTTTTCGTCCCGGGAATACAAGACCATTGTACAGAGGCCCAATCGAGTGACAAACACGTCTCTGCTGTAAACATAACAGTGCGACCTCTAATCTTCAAGCATGCTGAGCGTTGTGTTCTGCCCTCGGACTTTCACGATATATGCCGGCAAAGACCCCCTCAGACCAGTCTTATCCCTTAATAAGCTCAAAGTGCTGATATTATTTTCTAAGAGCCCAATAAATTGTTAATGATGGCGTAATATGGCTTTGAGGTGGTAGTATATCACGGACAATTTTACAATCAGTACCCGTAGCGAGCATGTCTCGGGACAAGCCGCAATGGTATTGAGCCAACATGGGCCTAGGCGAGTTGGGGCGGGCGATATTTTCGGAGGCGCGGAGGCGGTCGAAACTCGCAGCGAACCCGGCAGCCATAGACTCATACCGGACGTAAAGGGGCTGCGCTGCTTCTGGGAGTACAGGGATTCGGGCAGGCTCAATTTGTCGCACCTGGGCCGGGAGAGTCAGCAGGGCGGCGGGAGGTCGGCGAGAGGGCCGGGAGGGCAGGAAGGAACATACGTTAATCTGGATTTGAAGAGGCATAAGTTCGCGAACGGCGGCAGGTTCCTGCGACTGGAATAAGGCAACCTTTGAATGGGCGATTGCAGAGCGAGCAGGATCCTCGGTGGAGCTTTGAAGGTACCGGAGAACAGAAGCACAATCGAGGGCCGCCCCGTACACTCGAGACCTCTGGGTATCGGCGAGGGGGCGCAGATTCCCCGGCAGAAGGCCGTCTCCTTCAGCAACCTTCAAGGCCTCTCGGGCTCGTAGCAGGCAAATGAGATCTTGACCTGCCAAGAAGACGTTCTCACCGTCCTCGACGTCTTGCTCGAAGGCACAGCAGCTGGCACTGCTTGACATAGGCAAGATACATGGCTATAGCCTCCTAGATACTAACGAATTAGCAACGAACAGTAGGCGAGCATAGCAACTTACCATACAGAATTCTTTTAGCACCAGCCCGCCCGAAGGCCTGATGATGGAACAGTTCGGCATGAGCGAGGTGCCCAGTTTCCTCCTTGTCGTCAGCGTCGTCGGTGTTTAGATCTGTAAGAGTTTTATTGACGTAATTGTGCGGAAACTTTGACAGCTGGCTCCTGGGTCCTTGGTGCATCTGCCACGGCACGTAATGACGAGCGAGGGCGGCATAGGCAAAATTCCAGGGCACCTTGAGTATGCACTCATGCATAGGGTGTACACAATATCCACACGATCAATCACTCGTCCGCTTGCTCTCCCGCCGCCTTAATCCAAGCCAAGACTCTGGAGGTATCTTCTTCTTCTCCATCGGGTAGGAGATCCAGTACCTCAACGGCTCCCGATATAGCGGCTATACGGGTAAGTGCCCAATGAAAATCCACCATGTTCTTGAATAGAAGCGCATCTGACATTTCCATTTCCATTGAAATGGTATGGCCAGATATAATAGGAACGTGCTTTACAGCCTTCGAGCAAGTTACAACGTGTGGTTGATGGGCGTTGATATCAGGACAAGGACAGCCATCACGCTGGAACTCGGCTACCTCATTCACGCGTGTCATCCAATCGCCCTCTTCGAAATCGATGGGCTCCGTCGGATTGTTGTGATTGCGAGGCATCCAGTGAAACTGGATCAAAACGGTAGCGGTAGCGGTCTCGCCATCAATGGCAGCAGGTGTGATGCCGAGACACTTGAAGGCAAAGTAATGTCTTGTCTACCAATATTGAAGCTGACGGTTGAGGCTCACCATATTCCAGACCTTGTCAGAAGATACCAGCTCCACTGGGTCGATGAGTAGCGGCTCATATTTCTCGGACCAATCGTTGCCCATTAAGATGTTGATCGTTCCCGTAAGCTTCGACGTGTATTCGTAGGTTTCTTCGCGATCGTTCCAGGTAAAGGGAACAAAATGACAAACTTCCGGATCTCGAGTCCCCATTACGATACAGGCATTACGGTCTCGGACCACACATTCGGTTCTTTGTGCTTTGTTGCGTCTTTTCGGGTCGCGAGCATAATTGGTGTCTTTCATCTTGTGGGTTCCTGCCTCGTCGTGATCCTCGTCCTGATCCTCGCCCGGTTCAGGCTTGCCATGAGGGGATCCAGTTTCCTGCTTCGTTTTCTTCAACCCTCGCGAGGCAACTCGAAGGCCTTTTCGCTTGCCAGCTCTGTTGCTGGACTTCTTTGAGTTGGAACCAATAGACTCTGTCATGTCTTTGGAGATGACTGGTTGAATAACTGAGAGGTATATTAGTAATGACCACAGCATTAAAATGAGGGTGATGGAGCCTACAGTATTTTGTGAGATTGTAAGCTTTAGAGAGGACTTCGAATAGGTTGGTCGGGCGTTCAGTAACCGATAATTTACCACCTGGCTCGAGAGCGGATAGCGGCACATTTATAAGAAACGTAAAATCGTGCGCAGTTAACGCGTAGCCCCGGACGGCTCTTCTAATTCTCCTCTCAAGGGCCCAGGCATACTCGCATCGAAGTTCGGCTTCATCAATGGGAATCAGCTGGGATGGCTCTTTGAATGGGGGATCGTCGTCTAAAAATCTCTCGAGCGCATTCGCGATTTCCGCGTGTACTTTTGGCCGATTGAAGAATGCATCTACAGCGTCGTGGATGCGTTGGCGCTCCATGATCCTGGTTGTTGGTGCTTGGTGTGGGTGCTAGGCAGATCTTGGTGGGTGGCAGGGGTAGAAGTTTGGGGAAGTTGGGGAAGCTGGGGAAGGAGGTAGTGCCGACATAACTCAGCAAGTGGGGTCAGAACCAAACATGCTACAACCTTGAGCAGCCTGGATACAATTGTGCCAAACATTTAGCTTTTGTTTCTGGTCAACAGATCAGGCAGCAATGTCTGAAATGACACAAGTAGGTAGTTACATGTGTTGACCTCGAGGCCAGCTGCCGTGCCGAGGGTGACCGACAAAGAATTGAGGTCTGTTGCAGGTGGCCGAGAGCCTCCTCCACCACATGGTGCAAGCGCTCGACTACCTTAGCAACATGGACATCATCCATTGGGATATCAAACCAGCAAATATTATTTTGGCCTTGTTAATGTCGTTGACCAGGCTGGTGTAAATGTTGGATTGGGAACCTAAATTGAAGATTCTAT
>JALNIO010001331.1:0-13421 GCA_023509875.1 Rugonectria rugulosa
CTCTCTCCCTGGAATTTGAGGAGAAGGGGGGGTCCCGCAATTTGCCTCGGTGAAGGGGGTAAAAAGCCAGGGATAAACGAACACCCACAAGCCCAACCCCTGTCTCTCCAGATTTTCAATTTTTTGGTGTGGGTGGTGGTGAGGAGAAAATCAAAACATGGCTGACTCCAAGCGTCACGGAAAATGCAGATACCAAGAGTGTAGTTATTCAAAACTACGTGACCATCACCATCTATCTCGAGGAGGTTGAGGACAGCGACGAGTACTAGAAAAGAGACGGAACAACCTTTTTCTTCTTCATTCAAAGCCGGCTGCAGGGATCGGAACGTCCGCGGGAGTAGACCTCCGGTCGCAGGTACACCTCCGAACCCGTTGGCAAGAGGGCTGTCATGTGTACACTGTGTGTACTGTACATTTTCCTTTCGTAGGCGCATTCGTCGCCGAGCTACCGTCACGGGTTGGCTCCTAGGGGTTTGTAGTTAGAATGCATTGTCGGTGTCAGGAGTACTGATTTATTGGTTGGTTTTCCGTTTATTTTGAATAGTATATCAACTCCGTGTCCAGCAGACAGGATAGCATTCCAGACCGGGAATGTTTCCGGAGACCCTATGATACAAGCGACAGGACTAAAACACCATCGCATCACACGCTCTCACTATGACGGGACCAAACAGTAGTGAACGAAAAAAAAAAATTCACATTGTACCAAGTTGCTGTCAGAATACGACACAAACTCCCACCCATCTAAGCCAATATACAGGGTTACAGTCCGCGTGTCTCTCAGTCGCAAATTGTTTGGTTGCGCCAGTTCCATCCGTTCCTCACGCCAACATCATCTCATATGTCCTCACACTCCGCCCACCATCACGCCTTTTAGTTGCCCAACGCCATTGCCTTCTTAATCTCGGCCACCGCCAAACCGGGGTTCAGGCCCTTGGGGCAGGCTCGTGTGCAGTTAAGAATCGTGTGGCAACGGTACAGAGACATTGAGTTCTCGAGGTTTAGCTTGCGCTCAGCTGTGCGCTCATCTCGAGAGTCGGCGAGCCATCGGTAGGACTGGAGGAGGATAGCAGGTCCCAAGTACTCTTCGGCATTCCACCAGTACGAGGGGCACGAGGTTGAGCAGCAGGCGCAGAGAATGCACTCGTATAGGCCGTCGAGCTTCTTGCGGTCGGCCTTGCTCTGTCGGTATTCCCTGCCCTGTGACGTGTCAGCGAAACGATAGGTCAAACCAGGCGTTATTGAACGAGTAGAAAAAACTTACGTCAGGAGCAGGGGTATCACGCTGCAGGTAGGGCTTGATGCTCTTGTACTGCTTGTAAAAATGCGTCAAGTCGGGGACGAGGTCCTTGACGACGTATGTGTGAGGCAGAGGGTAGATCTTGATGTCGGCGGAGGATTCCTTGGGGATTTTGCCTATTCGAAAAGTGTCAGCGTTATTTAGATACCTTAGGATGTGTCGCGCACGCAGCGGACCGGGGAGTCATACAGAGACAGGCCAGGGTGTTTTGGCCGTTAATGTTCATGGCACAGCTACCACAAATACCCTCACGACAGCTTCGTCGGAAGGTGACAGTGGGATCGAGCTCATTCTTGATTCGGATCAAGGCATCCAAAATCATAGGGCCGGTCTTGTTGAGGTCGAGGGTGTAGGACTGGAGGCGAGGCTTCTCACTCGGGGTGTCGGGATTCCATCTGTAGATTTGGAACGTCTTTAACTTGGGCTGAGGCTGCGCAGGAGTCTCACTGACGGTGGCCATGGAGCGGCTGAAGACGGCAGCAGGGCGGATGGCCGTTCTCACAGACGCGGCGCCGAGGGCACGGCACGAAGTTGAGCGTAGGGCGGCCATGTTGTCTGGGGGGTCGCAAAATCGCAATTGGCTCCGGAGGAGATAGACAGTCAGTCTTCAAGTGCAATGTATCAGAGCTATGGCTGATCAATTAGTAGAAGGAAAGCCGTTCAAATCTCCCCCATGGAGTTCAGTCAATGTTTCGTAGAAAGGTGGCAATTGCGATTCCTGAGTTCTCATCGTCATGAATTTGGGCGGCGGCAACCTTCCTCGGCTATTACTGCACAGTGTGGATGCTACGGTTCCATCGAGCCAATCAGAGGATTCTAATTATAAGATCCCTTTTCCGGGGTGATCCGGGTCGGATCGGGCTTGTGATTGGCACGTGACCGGACCGGAGGGTCATCCTCGGCTAATTCATTACGGGAACAATGTAGGACCGCTGTTGCGCAGAATCGGTATCTGATTTCCAGGTTCTGGTGGGACTAGGAGGTTCGTCAGGGCTGCATAAAATGCAAAAAAGAATGTGCTGCTTCGGCTGGCCCGTGCGTAGAGGACATCTGCCAGCTTCCAGACGCAAGGGAAATCAAAACATCTGAGCGGCTGATCTCGGTGTGCCCAGCTTGCATGAGAATGTGAAGGGCTCCCTGCAAGGGCTTGGCTTGTGATGGCTCGTGAGGTGGCTAAGTGTGGCGCAGTAGGAGACCTAGCGGTGGCTTTCAGTGGCTATTCAAGGATATTCCAGGAGCTTATTTGCCAATGGAAGGCGTGGCCTCACTGCCAAGCACCAAAAAACGTGAGATTAGATACGGTTGCTGCCGCCACTGGACCCTTTCACAATTCCCACTTCAACTCTTTCTCTCAGATCACGAGATTTTAAGATTTCCTCCGTCAACTCGACGTCATATAATTTCTCCCAAAAAATGTTCCTATTGTAATCCTTCTTGATTGGAATTGAGCGAGCGTCTTGCGACCAATTCGGTGCTTCTCGTCCCCTGTCCTCTTCTGCTTTGCGCCCTGGTAGCGCTGAATCGATTTGGCCATCATGGCTGCTACGACTTTCACTCGACCTACTACGACTGCTTGGCGATCGTTCACGAAAGGTCTGTTCTTTAGACCAACCAATTCGTTCTCTACTCGATTCTGACCCGACTCCAGCTTCACTACGATCTGTCGCACCAGGACTCATAGTCTCCCCAGCATCAATGCATTGCAAATCGTGTTACTCGACGTCATCTCACGCTCCAAAGTTTTCCTACCACATCGCTTCCTCATTCATAGCTAAAGAACGACCTTATGACCCCAACACTCACGTTTTCCATTTCAACCCGTATAACCGCATTCAACCCCCTCGCAATCGCCGCCCTTCCGCGCGTCCCGAATCCGGTCACGATGCTTTTTTTGTCAGTCGAATAAATGACTCGGGCTCAATAGCCTTTGGTATTGCGGATGGTGTTGGCGGCTGGGTTGACTCCGGTGTTGATCCAGCCGATTTCTCCCATGGTTTCTGTGATTACATGGCCGTGGCCGCCCACGAGCACAATGTCGACAAAGATCCTCCACTCACTGCGAGAAGGCTCATGCAGAAGGGATACGATGCCATCTGCCACGATGACAGCTTGCAGGCTGGCGGAAGCACAGCATGCGTAGCAATTGCGGGAGCCGACGGCAACCTCGACGTTGCAAACCTCGGCGACTCTGGATTCCTACAATTGCGACTCAATGGGGTTCACACATATTCCGAGCCTCAGACACACGCCTTCAACACTCCTTTCCAACTATCACTAGTCCCCCCGAGTGTTGCAGCCCGCATGGCTGCTTTTGGCGGTGCCCAATTGAGCGATCTACCTCAAGACGCTGACGTTACCCAACATGCCCTCCGACATGGAGACGTTCTCGTGTTTGCTACTGACGGCGTACTCGACAACCTATTCAATCAAGATATTCTGCGCATCGCCAGTCGTGTCTTGATCTCAAATGGTGCCTGGGTTATGACAGAAGCTGGTGGTGCCCGTGTAGCCGAGGAACTGGGGCCACTCGTTGAGTTACCGGAAGCTGGTGACGGCAAGATCGTGACGCTGCAAAGCACTCTGGCAACAGAACTTGTCACGGCAGCTAAGCGAGCTAGTGTCAATAGGAAACTGGATGGACCTTTTGCAAAAGAAGTTCAAAAATACTATCCCCAAGAAAACTGGCACGGTGGAAAGGTGGACGATATATGTGTCATTGTGGCGGTTGTGAACGAAGAAGTTGCAGGGACTAAGAGCAAGTTGTAATTTCAGCGCACAAAAGGTTTGGGATAGACATGGAATACAATATAGAGGCGGAAACGCAAGCCTTGGGTTCATGGGATCGGAGTCAATATAGATGGGGCTGGTTAGCGATGGGGTTGTCAGTTTACGAAAAAGTGTATATTACATTTACTATCTAATAACGATGGTTACTTGTTGTAGTCTTTAAGACAACTTGATTTGGTGGTCGATATATGGACTCTGCTTTGGAGGTGACCTCAGCTATGCTAATGCTCGACGCATTATTGGCTGCGGAAATTTGACGGACCTATTAGACGAAGCGAATTACCGAAATCATTAAAGGTAGAGCGAAAAGAAATTCGAGAATTCTCCGTGTTCACACCCAAATTATCACGAATAGTTGAATACCCGTGTATTGTAACGAAAAGTCATGATGCAGACACACAGCAGTGCCATCGTCCAAGTCCAGGCACAGACACCAGAACATCCTGGAATATGCACAGTATGCGACACACTGTACATGACATCACCACTGGAGGGAGTGACATGCAAACTCGATTTAAACAAGCCGAATGCCTGCAAGAACATGGTATTCCTGACTAGCAAGACCTTGAACATCTGATCTCAGACGGGAGCTATGATCGAGATCTACGGAGTAAGTGCCGAGCTGCAACCTCTTAGGGGTTGCACGTCGATATCAGACCACTCTGACTTATACTCGGACGATATCTAGGCCGGGGCCATTGCCGCGTTCACGGTTGACCTGTTGGTCTATCCTCTTGACACACTCAAGACTCGCTACCAGAGCCAGGACTACATCAAAACGTATGTATCGAGTTCGACGAAGAAGGTCCCTGTCCTCGGGGGACTGTATCAGGGCGTTGGGAGCGTGATTCTGGCTACTCTACCTGCAGGTTTGTGAGACGGAAGTGTCCTGGTCGGTGAGCCGCAGTCTTATCTAACGGGAGCCAGCCGGACTATTCTTCTCGACGTATGAAACGGCAAAACGGGCGATAGGCAAGTCCAGCCTCCCGACCCCCCTGGTGCACTCGTCCGCCTCCGCGCTGGCGGAGATGGCATCCTGCTTCGTCCTGGCCCCGGCAGAGGTGGTCAAGCAAAACGCCCAGATGATCCGCAGGAACGAAGGGGGACCCGGGGCGGCGGCGGCGGGATCGTCGTCGACGTCGCTGCGGGCGTTCCGTCAGCTTGGCGGCGCCGGGGCATCGCGGCGCCTCTTCACGGGGTACTCTGCCCTCGTAGCGCGGAACCTCCCCTTCACGGCCCTCCAGTTTCCGATTTTCGAGCACGTGCGGGCGCGGGTCTGGCAGTCTCGAAGGGCTGCCGCTGCTGCAGGTCGGGACATTTCAAAGAGAAATCTTCTAGAAACGGGTCTAGTAACAGGGTGCAGCGCGGGGGGCGCGGGGGCGGTGGCTGCGTTCATTACCACTCCGAGCGATGTGGTCAAGACGCGGATGATGCTAAGTGCGGGATCTCAGGAACAGAACCAGGTCTCGGCGGAGATGCAAGGGAAACAGGCGAATAAGAGGGCGTGGGCGGTGGCGCGCGAAGTGTATGTCGAGCGAGGAGCGTGGGGGTTCTTTCGGGGTGCGGCTCTGCGGTCGGGATGGACGATGCTAGGGAGTGGGTTATATCTGGGGACGTATGAGATGGCCAAGGAATGGTTAAATGGACGACATGATGGTGTAGATGAAGGTGTGATGTGAGATGGAAGTAGGAGAGACCTCTACGGAGGGCATATAGACGTGGGAGAAGCGGTTGGTGTTGATGAAGGCAGAGACAGCTGCCCCCAAAAAGTCGCGCGACTAGGCCAACCAGCATAAGTTTGCATAACACATAATCACACCGCCGGCCAAGCGACTTTCATAAAATGAAAGGGGACATGCAGAGTACTCTGACCTCTCCCCTGATAGATGTCGACATCCATGTGGCGCCTTACGCATTTGCAATGGCGCTCCGATCGATCGGTTCTGTTAGAAGCATAATTTGCTCTTTTTCCTTTGCGTACATTCCAGAACGACGGCTGATCCCTCACTGCCGCTCCTTGTTGGCGTACTCGTATATGCGGAGGCCGCTTCCCTTACCAGATACGGAGACGATAGGAGAGCAGGGGGTTGAGTCATTGTGGGCTAGGTTGTTGATGTGCGTATTTACTTACGTACTTGTAGATAGGTATGTAGGTAGTACGCAGACAATGATATGCAGCTTGCAAGGACGGGCACTGCAGTAGACTCGTTTTGGTCGCCATTTTAGCGGCTTATCCGCCCAGCACCAGCTTCACCAGTCTCCGCGCTGTCTGAGCCCCCTGCATCCCAGATTTTACGTCAAAAAACCCTGGGCTTTTCCCATTCCCCAATTCCCACCGGCGGGCTTTAATTACCCGCGGCTGTCTAAGCCCTTTGTCTACCCAACTGCCGGAGTCGGGCCTCTATGAGCGGTGAAGGCAAGATCGGGAGCATCGGTCCAAGGGGGGGAGGGGGTTGAGTGAGGGGAGGAGGAGCAGGAGGAGCAGGAGGAGGGGAGGAAGCGGGAAATGTCGCTACGATGAGGCCATGATGGACACTTCTTTGATCATGTCAGTTGTTGTGATTTGGCTGAGATAGTTCCCGTGCTACATGGGCCGCTTTCCCGCACACCTCCTTTGGGTATAAACCGTACATGCTACTGTGGGAGTGACAGTATCCCTCCCCTATGAACTGCAACGTCGGAAGCACGTTCCTATAAGAATGGCTCCTCTCCATGCGAGATAAGAAGACAGCACACTGCGAGACCCGGGCAATGGAAGCAAGGGAAAGCCAGAAGCTGCAAAAAATTTTCCCATCGGCCATGCCCGAAGGGCCGTTGTCGGGCTCGACGCACCGATAGCCCGCGTGCATGACACCAACAAGGTTGCCGGACGACCCCTTTGACAGGAGTCTAGCCGGCCCACACTTGCGGGTGTACGAATAAGTTGTTGCTGGGATGGTGTCATTTAGCTCCTTATTCCATGCTCGACGGGCCAAGATGGAGTTTCCAAGGGAGATTCTCGGTGTAGTTGGGTGAATAAATGCCCAGTCTCTTGCCGTTGCGGACGAGTCAAGTTCTTGTCCTTGAAGTGTCACTCCTCATCCAGCCCTTCTCCTTCCTCCTACATCCAAACTTGACCCAAGACTCTGATCTTTTCTGCATCGTTTGACTTTATACAAAGTCAAGTCACCAAGAAAGCTCCTCCAAACACACAATCCAAGGCAAACATGGCATCCGTTCAAGTCCAGACTGTCCCGGTGGGAGAATTCGGCACCTTGAAGAGCGCTGAAGTCCAAGTCTCAGAGATCAACGATCACTTCCTGGTGAACAACCGTTATCTGATCCAGTCCCCATACACAGAACAACCGCATCTCATCGACCTGGAGACTCTGAACAACGAGAATGTACTCCTCGCCAGAGCCCTGACTCGGTTCCAATGCCTGCGGGAAGACTATGCAACTGCGCCGTACAACGAGTCCTTCAACTGGCCCGAAGTCATCTCCGAGGTCAAACGACTGGCCAAGGAAACCGGCAAGGGATTCAAGGAGACATCATTCTACATTGTGGCCTTCAGGTCACAAATCAAATCGAACTCGGTATACGCCGATCTCGGTCGGCTGGACAAGGCGGCACATGCTGAAGCCGTGGCCAGCGGAGGGTTTCTGAAGTGAGTGTTGCCCCGTTCGTCGAGACAAGCTGAACATTGGGCGCTTTTGGCTGACAAGGATCAGATACTGGTTTGGAGAGCCGGATTCGGACTTGCGGAACCTGGCCACTTGCATCTGGAGAACGAGAGAAGACGCCAAGAACGGAGGTCGAGGACCGGCGCATCGAGAAGCTGCAGGAGCGACTCGTGCCATGTATGCATTCTGGAAGATTGATCAACACCGGCTAATCATCAGAGACGGTGTGGAGTCGTGGGACATTATTCCCTGGCAAGAGTGAGTGAGTTTTGATGCTCCACGAGCGTGATGGAGTCTTATCAATCTTGTGGGCTGTTTGAGAGGAAAGGGTCCGTTCGTAGATCGACGGAGTCACCGCCATTGCCGCTGTTATGCGGTCACTATTGGCCAAAGACGACGTGTACAGCTGTCGTCAGGTTCAGGTCGTCATGAGGCTCTTAGAGCGGTGTTATGCGTTGGGCAATTGGGTATGTGGGTGATGTCATAGGGTTATGGTACGAAACATCTCTGGCGAAAAGGCGCCAATGTTATGAATAATGAGAAAATTAGGACAAAAGGTAGACAAAAATAAAGGCGTTTTTGATTTGGTGGACATTGACGAACGGGTTCTGCGAATGAGAACGCTTCGCTCTCTGGGCTGAGGATTCAGGAATAAGTTAGACTAGGCCGGGCGTACCGTGGTTCCCTTTCCTGCAGAGGGTTCCCTTGTCACATTTGCATGGCATACGAAGAGACAATCGAGGCTTGGCAGTGAAACTGTGTGATTCGGTTATCCGTAAGAAGATGTTATGAAAGATTTGGAAACGTAGAAAAAAGGTCCTCTTTTGTTATAGATCTGATAAGCGACTGACCCAACGTCGTGTAAATGTAAAGTTCTTAGCCTAAGGACGCCAAAATAGGAAATCTGCCGTACCTCACCGCCCTTCATCCCACAACGCCCACAAATCGGGTGCGAAAAGTTTCGATATTCCCACTCCAGAGCCCCAAGCCCCGAGGAATTTACAACACCAACCGCTCAACTCGAGATCCTAGCGCCGAAAGTCTCACCTCCTACCGCGGCTTCGTAAATATCCTCTCGAACCTCTGTCAAGATGGGTGACGCTGCTCCCAAAGATGCGCCTTTTCAGGCCGTTCAGGTCGAGGCTTTGGTGAGTCCAAATGCCCATGCCCCGCCCCACCTTGGGGCTCCCCCTCATGAATGATGAATGAGGAGGGAAGGTGTTGACCGTATGCCCGTAGGTTATCATGAAGATTGCCAAGCACTGCTCCTCGGCCTTCCCCTCGCATGCGACCGGTTCGATCGTCGGCATGGACCAGAATGGCCTCCTCGAAGTCACCAACACATTCCCCTTCCCCACCGTCGACAGTGCCGGTGCCACCGACCACCAGAGCGACGTTTCGCTACTCGCCTCTGCTGCTCCCCGGCAAAAGTCGAACATCACTTACCAGAATGAGATGATCCGACACCTCAAGGAAGTCAACGTGGATGCCAACAACGTTGGTTGGTACACCAGCGCGACCATGGGCAACTTTCTCAACCTCAGCTTTGTCGAAAACCAGGTCCATTACCAGAAGGATAACGAGAACACTGTTGCCCTTGTCTACGATGCCAGCAAGAGCTCCCAAGGAAACTTGACCCTCCGTGCATTCCGCCTCTCCCCCAGCTTCATGGCTGCGTACAAGGAGGGCAAGTTCACGACCGAGACGTGAGTCGATATCGAGATATCTGATGCCGTACAGAGATGGGCTGACTTGAAGAATAACAGGCTGCAAAAGTCGAAGCTCTCCTTCAAGGATATCCTTGTCGAGTACCCTATTACCGTGCACAACTCTCACCTCCTCACCACCTTCCTACACCAGATTCCTTCCGGCCCCGTCGACGGTGAGGTCGAGCAACCCAGCTCGCTGAGCGACTTGAACCGCGAGGCCGTCAAGCCCCCGCTGTATCCCTCCATCGACGCCCTCGACGTGGCCATCGACCCTTTCCTTGAGAAGACCTGCGACCTCCTTCTGGAGAGCATCGAGGCTCACTACACCGATCTCAACAACTTCCAGTTTTACCAACGTCAGCTTGGACGTGAGCAAGCCAAGATCACACAATGGCAGACGAAGCGCAAGCAAGAGAATGCTCAGCGCGCTGCTGCCAAGCAATCCTTGCTGCCCGAAGATGAGTGGCAGCGCCTGTTCAAGCTGCCCCAAGAGCCTAGTCGACTGGAGGGTATGCTGAACGCCAAGCAAGTGGAACAGTACAGCAAGCAGGTGGATGGATTTACGGCGAACGTCAGTGCCAAGATGTTTGCTGTGAGGGAGAACTTGTCGCCGAAATAGACGGGGCTGGAGGACGTATAAATGGCGTCTTGCGGGAATTTTGGGAAAACGAGAGGCTCAGTGATGGCTTGCATTGGCGGCGTTCCGGACAATGTGGAATATAATTGAGTGCTGGTCTAGACTTACAGCGATGAGAAAGAGAGGAGCACTTCAAAAGCAGGCATCAGAGATGAAGACGGGTGATGGCGGGGGTTCGACCACGATGCACGTCATGTTGGACATGATTCCAACGAAGAGAGAGCCATTCAAGCCCTCGAAATGAAGTAAACTTGTAGGATAGGGGAAAACGTTCCACCTGTCTTGGTATATAAGCTGAAGGGCTCCTCTGCAACAGACACTGAGGACCGAGGAAGCCAAGGATGAATAAAGAGACCAATCATGCCACGCTTCGTCCCGATTTAGAAGTGAGCTACCATATGTGCCATTTTCACTCTAGCAATCACATTGAGGGCCCAGTGTTCGAAAGGATTCGGATCACCAAGTACGTATTTGTAGCGGTTCCAGCTGAGTCCATTGTATCACGAGAGAATGAGAATACGATTCGGTGTGCCAGAGAGGTCGTGTTTCAAGCATCGAGGAGACCAAGGGGCCACGAATGCATGCGAGGGGTAATGCTGTGGGAAGCGGTTCTCGGCTTCCGGAGGCGAGGGGTTGGAAACGGTAACGATGCACGGGGGTTGGCTAGGGTAAGAGGGGACAAAGAAACCTTGGAGGATGAGCTTGCAGCTTGGTCAGGGGGAAATGGTCAGATACTGGATGGTCGCAAATCCTAAACGAAGTGGCTTGAGATGACATGTATCCAGACATCATAATCAAGACGGACAGCTAAAAAAGGACGCCGTAAAGGTCCGAGCATAACCCATAACGCTCCGAAGGGCACGGAGTTGGACCCAGTCATGGAACCCGAAATCTGAACGTGGTCTCCGACGAGCCAAGAACCAAAAGAAAGAAAAATTGCTATAGGCAACGGTCACCGTGTACTTACCTGACTTATCGACGGGATGGCTGGCCAACTGTTAGCTCCAGGTTGTTACGAATACGCCTGGCTGGTTCCTCTTTTTCCACCGCCCGCCTCTCTCTTTTCAGATGTACCTGGACAGCTACATCCTACGAAGTAGCTCGGCGATACAACACTAGAGTTGAAGGGTCTTCCCCCACTTGTCGGTAAATATACCACCTCAATCTTTTGTAGGGACTGTTTCGAAATGGTTACTCACTGCTTCAGGCGGTTCATGTAGAAAACAATCGCTTGGTAAACACACCTCAATCTCTCTTCCTCACTCGACAACATAACTCGGCTTCGACAGAGGCAGGAAATGCCCCGCCCGCCTCGGACCTACCCTCACTTCGGAGCAAAAAATCTCTGCCCCTCCATTTGTGCCGCCTCTGAATTCTCACCGCCTAACCCACCTGGTAAAGCAGCCCACCAAGAAAACCAAACTGACCCTCTTTTTTCGTTGGTACTTGGCCACCAAAGAGCAAAACGGCAGAGGAAGGAACTCGAGAGCCCACCGACCCCTCCCACCTTGCCCCTCCCTTCACTCCTTCTTTCCCTTGCACCTCCCCTCTTCAGGTCCTCGGGCGCTTTTCCCTGCCGCCCCAGTGACCTCTCAGCGTCGAGTATTCGGCCAATTGCCCCACTTCCCCCATCTTATCGTTCTTCATCGTCCTCAACACCTCGCTCTTTCTCAGCTTTTAAAACTCGCTTCTTCCTCTTTTCTCCTGTTTCCATTCCCTCCTCTCTTCTCTTTCCATTCATTCCCTCCTTCTCCCTCTCAGTCATCCTCCACAACCAAGCTACAATGTCTGCTCCCGCCCACAAGTTCAAGGTCGCTGACCTCTCCCTCGCCGCCTTCGGCCGCAAGGAGATCGAGCTCGCCGAGAACGAGATGCCTGGTCTCATCCAGACCCGTGCCAAGTACGCCGCTGACCAGCCTCTCGCCGGTGCCCGCATTGCCGGCTGCCTTCACATGACCATCCAGACCGCTGTCCTCATCGAGACCCTCGTTGCCCTCGGTGCTGAGGTCACCTGGACCAGCTGCAACATCTTCAGCACCCAGGACCACGCCGCCGCCGCCATTGCCGCCTCTGGCGTTCCCGTCTTCGCCTGGAAGGGTGAGACCGAGGAGGAGTACAACTGGTGCCTCGAGCAGCAGCTCCAGGCTTTCAAGGATGGCAAGAAGCTCAACCTTATCCTCGACGACGGTGGTGACCTGACCACCCTTGTCCACACCAAGTACCCTGAGATGCTCAAGGACTGCTACGGTGTCTCTGAGGAGACCACCACCGGTGTCCACCACCTCTACCGCATGCTCAAGGAGGGCAAGCTCCTTGTCCCCGCCATCAACGTCAACGACTCCGTTACCAAGTCCAAGTTCGACAACCTTTACGGCTGCCGTGAGTCTCTCATCGACGGTATCAAGCGTGCTACCGACGTCATGATTGCTGGCAAGGTCGCCGTTGTCGCCGGATTCGGTGACGTCGGCAAGGGCTGTGCTCAGGCTCTCCACGGCATGGGTGCTCGTGTCATTGTTACCGAGATTGACCCCATCAACGCCCTCCAGGCTGCCATGGCTGGCTACCAGGTCACCACCATGGAGAAGGCTGCCAAGATTGGCCAGATCTTCGTTACCACCACCGGTTGCCGTGACATCCTCACTGGCGAGCACTTCGAGGCCATGCCCAACGACGCTATCGTGTGCAACATTGGTCACTTCGACATTGAGATTGACGTTGCCTGGCTCAAGGCCAACGCCGCCTCTGTCCAGAACATCAAGCCCCAGGTTGACCGGTTCCTCATGAAGAACGGCCGTCACATCATCCTCCTTGCTGAGGGTCGTCTGGTCAACCTCGGCTGTGCCACTGGTCACTCCTCCTTCGTCATGTCCTGCTCCTTCACCAACCAGGTTCTTGCCCAGATTGCCCTGTACAAGGCCCGGGACGAGGCTTGGAGCCAGAAGCATGTCGAGTTCGCCAAGACCGGCAAGCTCGAGACTGGTGTCTACGTTCTGCCCAAGATTCTCGACGAGGAGGTCGCTCGTCTTCACCTTGCTCACGTCCAGGTCGAGCTCAGCAGCCTTACCCAGGTCCAGGCCGACTACCTCGGTCTTCCTGTCGAGGGTCCCTTCAAGGCCGACATCTACCGCTACTAAGCGTTTTCATGTAATCATACCCAAGGATCCTTCAACTGGACTCCTACGTGTAACGAATCTTTTTCATTATTTCGACACGGCAACTGGCAAAATACTGGTTTCAACAGCATAAACTTGCATGGCATCTGGGCTGCGAGAGTTACCAGGAGACCTGCGGTTTCTTCTTCATGATATTATCTTTGCTTTTTTTTT
>JALNIO010000135.1:2900-28989 GCA_023509875.1 Rugonectria rugulosa
CACATGCCCTCCTTGGCGGGGCGGCGGTAATTCCAATTCAGAGCCTCAGCCAGCCGACGTGCTGTGAATGCTTCCAAGCTGAGACGAATTCCAAAACAGTGCTCTGGAAGATGCAGTGACTGACGAATGGGTTTCTGTGATTTGGCCAGCGGGTCGAGCATTGCCAGCACTTAACTTCAAGATAGTCTACCCTCGACCGTGGTGCCGAGACCGACTGGCTGACGATTGGGCCGCACCGGTGCAACATCTGCCGCCGAGCATGACGTCGGGAGTCTCAGATTCACCCAGAGTGGCTTGATTTCTGCCTCTCCTGCCGCGTGTCGACCGCCAGTCACAGACGCTCCCGAGCACGGCTCCTTGCTTCCGGGATCCAGGATGCGCGAAATGGCATATTCTAGTCACTGTTTGCCGGATATACAGACGTGAGCAAGGATCGAGAGTCTTCCGGTACTTGAGACATGTTTGCTTTGCGTTGCGGTGAGTTTGATATCGCTTGTGAGGTCTAGGCTTTTGATTTTGAAGTTTGTCTTGCAGACTTTGGTTCAATAACGGTCATTCGACATAGTACTATCCGTCCAGCGCGTCCCGACTTAGATCCCGACATTAGACTTTGATATCGTTCCGAAAGTCAATGTTTCGTACGATACGGTTGCAAATGTACCGACTTCATTGTAACTTCTCCCCGCCCAAAGAATCTGGACATGCTAAAGCAGAGGGCCGTCGATAAAGGGGTACAGCTCTAGGACTCTGGGCTCCAGCCCTTGTTGTCTCGATGTGATGTATATGGCAATCTGACTTGACTGGTGATGTGGAGCTGAGAGGTGGAATCTCCCAAAGGCTGTCAATTGTAGATCTACGGTGGCAGACGCAACTAATTACGGCAAGTCGGTTTCTCCGTCTGTTGAAAGTCTCCACGAACTTGGGGTATTAGCCATGGTCCCTGGACTGACGCATAGAAGACATTGACAGCGGATTGGGGTCGGGTCTTGGCCTCTGAAAGAAGGCCAAAGGTCGAAACTGGGGGCCCTGCGAAGAGCATGGGCGGGTAGGCTAGGATTGTACCGATATTAAACTCGCGGATGCTTGGATTATTCCTACTGGTGGCATTGGAGAGGGAACAGTGTCCGAGATGACCATGAATGACTTGTCTTGAGGCGTTCTGGCGGCCTCTCTGCCAAGCTTCATGTCTGCACAGCTATCCTTTCGCCAACGATTTCTCCTAGACGGTGACCTTTACAGAGATGGATATCCCGAGTATGCTCGTATATGTCGCATCTATCCTATGCTAGCATCAAGATGCACAAAACTGTCGAGGACAACGCAGGATCCCTTCTCGGGCTTGTGGTTTATCCAGTGACAAAGGGAACCGCTTGGTCAACTGACATCAGGTTGAAACTACTTCTTCATTGAGCTACATGATGATTTGCAAGGCCTTTGATAATCGTGGAGGCGGCTTCACTCCATCTCGCTCGGTCACTGCTCTCGTCGTTGACTTCTCCAACGTTGTTTTATTATACGAGTACTGGACCGTGAGACTTGAATCACATCGTTTGCGGTGTTGATCACAGCCAAATCGACGAGTAAATTGAACAAGAGCAAGTTTCTCTACGCTTGTTCGCTTCGCAAACCCAACACCGGCCTGGCGTCGCCCATAAAAGACAAATAAATCACGAAAGAGGTTGACATCATACATCTCACAGTTGACAAGACACACTTTAGGATGAACAAGACACGTTCAAAACTACCTTGAGCATCTATCTGACCCTAAAAAGGAGAAGCCGTTTGTTCCAGCAAATTCCACCATCCATTGACATCCAATCATGGCATCAAAAAAAGCAAATGCGCTCCTAAACACCATGCTCCCATCGCTTGCAGCCCATGTCCTCCCTCGAACAGACAGGGAGTTTGTCGTACCCATGTCGTCAATCTAAACATTCTCTCTTACACCCAGCGGCATCCGGCCCCCCCCGTCACCAAGGAACCTCGACATGTCCCCCCCGATGAGCTTCCGCAAATTGCCCATGTCCTGGAGATAGCGCTGCATCTCATCCTGCAGGTCATCCTCGCTGTAGGCCGTGCTCTCCGAGTCGTACTCCTCATCGTCGTACTCGGACTGGTTGTCGGCGGCGTTCTCCTTGTCGTCCAGGGCGCGGTCCATGTCGACGGGCTTGTCCGGGTTGACGGCGACGGGCGGGATGGGGTTCTTGAGACTCTCAATGGCCAGCTTGAGGTGCAGCTTCAGGGCCTCGTTCTCCGTCTGGAGCTTCTTGATCTTGCTCTCGGCCACCATGGTCTTCTCCTCCGTCATGCGCTGCATGGTTGCCACACGCTGCTGGTACTCTTCCAGCTTCTCTTCGGCCTCCTTGGCATTCTTCTCCCGCTGCCTCGAGTCCGAGACGGAGAGTTGGAGCACACGAATCTCTTCGGCCATGGCGGCAATCTGGGCGTCTCGTTCGGCCGTGGAGATGTGATCCTGGTTGACCACGGCACGGGTACGGATGCGCTTGGCTTGGTCGGCGTATCGCAGCGTCGACAGCGTCTCATCATAGTCTGATGGAGCAATGCACGCAATCATGGCTGTCTTGCTGTTGCCGCCCAGGGAATCCTTCAAAAGCCACGTCAAGATTGAATCTCGGTAGGGCACAATTCCCTTCCCCTTTCCTGACCGAGCCGCCTTGGGATCAGCCAATGCAGCAATGACACGGCCCAGAGTCGTGAGTGACTTGTTGATGTTGCTGCCTTCACGAAGTCGCGCACCCGTAGCCTCGGTCGACTTGGCCCTCTCACTTCCAGCAAGATCAACCAACCGAATACGAGAGCTTCGTTCCGTGGTCTCGTCCGTCTCCATGTCGTGGTGTATCTGCTTGAGCATGATTGTGAAAACGGCGTGACTTCGACTACTCGTGTCGTTCATCTTGGTGCTGGCCACCGTCCTAGACGAGTCTCCCAGCTTCATGAAGCGCAAAATCTCATTGTAGTTTCGGACGGGCACCTCGGTAAGATCCTTGACATAGGGGCCTTCCGTGGGGGACTCGCGGATCTTGAGGTAATTCGGTGGCTTGTTTGGGACCACGGGGACCAGGAGATCTCTGACGTGCTCGTTGTATACCTCGAAGTACGAGACTCGGACATTGTACGCAATGTTGGCGTTTTCATTTTGAGCAGCTTCGATCCGCTCGAAGAGATCCTCGCAGGTTCGGGGAATCAGCCCCGGGGCGTCGGGGGTGCCCATCATGGTATAACTCTTTCCAGAACCGGTCTGGCCGTAGGCGAAGATACAGGTATGGTAGCCTTCGAAGTTGTGGTCGAGAAACTCCTCGCCGAGGCAGTTGTAGACATCCTCCTGGTGCGCATAGTGGTTGTCCTTGAGGTTGTGGCTCCAGAACGAGTTGTCAAAGGTAAAAGTCTTTTCCTCATAGACCTTGCGAGACTTGAGGATGCCCTTGGGCGTATCATCTTGGTCTTCGGGGGTGAGCAGCGTGGTGACCTGAGTGATGGGGTCCATTTCGACGAGACATTTCGTCTGGCGGTCAAGCTCTGTACAACGTCAGTATACCTCGACGAATGGTTGCCAATTCGGAGGGGAGAGAAGAGTACAATACTCACCTCGCTTGAGAAAGGCTCGGCAGCGAACGACAACCTTTACGTTGCCGCCTCCGTCCATCCTGGCATGCATGGGCAAAGTCCCATCTCGCGATCGCAGCGAAGGCGTGGAAGCAGAGGAGTGGACGGTTCGGTGGTGCTCGAGAGCCATTGTCGACAGCGGCAAAGACTGGTGAGCGCTTTCCAGAGTATCGTGAAATCGCTGATGGAGGATGTGCCACATTCAAAATTCCCCTTTGGCGAGCTCTCTTTAAGATGTCTTTGCGCCAGGGCCCCATTTGTTTACTTGGCGTCATGCGCTGTTGCCAGGGTAAACGGACGTTGTCGCTGGCACCTATGAGGCCCGAATTGGATTAGCGGGGTGGGAGCTTTGGCCATGCGCATCCACTGGCGCATCGCTCGAGCTATGCTATTCTCGGATTGGTTCCAGCTTTGAATTGTGGCTTGACCTGACAAAAGTAGCACCAGGCTCTGTGCACCAGGACAATAGAGATACGCTGCATTTATTCTGTCACCCAATCCAACCTGCGCTAAGCCCAATTCCCTTGTCCTGCACGCGGGGATCTGCACGCGCCCGACTAGGGACGCGTACAGTATTCTGGAATTCGAGCCTCAAGCAGTTTCCCTCTAAAGTGACGCTGTTAATGAGACTTTTCTACGCGACTTATTTGGCAACCACAGCCCGAAGAAAATTGTCATTACCATCTCCTTTAATCAAGGCTAAACGTGGCTGGCGGAAGAGCCCTTTATTAATTTTTTTTTTATTTCCCACGTGCCTCCTGTTTTGTCTCTGGTATTTTTCGGGTATTATTCTTTTTCCCCCAATTTTTTTAATCCTTTTTATTTCTTTCTTTTTTCTTTTTTAATTCCCCCTCTACCTACTCTGCGCCCGACTCTTCCTCCTTCACTTTTAGTACCTGAGCTTCATTGTCTTTTTTCCATCAACTCAATTCATTGTCGCAATCATGGCTCGTACAAAGGCTACCGCCGTTGCTGAGGAAGCGGCATCACCTGAGATCCCCAAGGCCGCTGCCGGCGTCACCAAGACTGGTCGTCCCCGTGGTCGCCCGCGCAAGAACTTCGAGCCCAAGGTCCCCAGCGGCCGCCCCCGTGGTCGCCCAAAGGGTAGCACTAAGGCTGCTGCCCTATCCAAGGCCCTGGAGGAATCGGGCGCGACCCAGGACGAGATCGAGGCAGCTATCGCTGCCCAGACGCCTAAGAAGACGCCCAAGGGTACTACGCGTCGCGGACGCCCTCCCAAGTCTGCTGAGACGCCCTCCAAGACGCCTACTTCTGCCAAAGCCAAGAGCGCGTCGACGCCCAACTCTGCTGGTCGGCGAGGTCGAGGTCGTCCGAGGCGAGTCGTAGATCCTACGACCAGTAAGGAGGAAGCTGCCGAGGAGGAGGCCAAGGAGGGATCAAACGAGGGAGAGGATGGTAAGTCTGGCTCAGGATGATCTTGCTCGCTGGCTTGCCTGCACAACATATATGGTGATTACTCACGCGCGCGCACCATATTTAGCTGAGGGTGAATCTGATAATGGAGTTGACGCCGTTGCCCAGTCGGCCGATGACGAGGTCCGCCGCCCAAATTCCTGGCTGTCGAGTCTCAAGAACATGTTGCGCTGATATATATACTTCTGGATTGTAGGTGTCTGATGGTGACGCCTCGGAATAAGCTCACTGCCGCGACTCACAAAGCCACACCACTTTTTGGTCTTTTCATGAGCTTCCAACGAAGCTTCGAACAACTATTCGGCAAGGGATGGGATATTGGTTGTATTTTTGGTCTTTCCTCAAGCGCGATGGGGATGTCGCCGCTGGTGTATGTGTATTGTATGGATGCAAGGGCTGGTTTCAGGGGAACTTGGGGGGCTTGCTTAATCGTTATACTTCAAGACGCGATCTGTGAATTTCAAGATAAAATCAAGATGGAGCTGATACCAAATATGGGCCAAGCTGCTCGATTCCATGTTTTTGGTCTTACCGATTGTCCTTTTTTCAGACCCTTTTCCACTTGTCAAACTCTTCCTCCAGATGCGCCTTGAGCTTCTGGAACTGGTTCCCAAAGTTGCGCCCGCAGCGCCAGCATTTGAGATCCCACCGCAGATAGGCGGCCTCCTTGGTGTGGCGTCTGGGGTCGTCGGGCGCAAGCGGGAAGTCGTCGAGGTTTACCAGAAACGGCGTGTTGAAGGAATTGTAGTGCTTGCGATGGCGCAGGGCCTCGGAATGCATGTCGCGCGACAGGACGTGGACGTGCAGGTGCCGCATGGAGGGCACGGCGTGCACGCCGCAGACGACATCGGCGGACCAGTCGCGACCGGGCGGCAGCTGGCCCGATGCGACGGCGTTGGCGCTGGCCGGAGGCGGGTCCGCGTCGCCGTCGAGGACAGCCTGAAGATTTGCATCCTGGCTGCTGAAGCGGCCGAAGCGACGGCGGAGCTCGTTGGCGACGAGGGCCTTGAGGGTGGCGGCCTCGGCCCTGACGCTGGCGAGGAAGGTCTCATCCTCCAAGGCGTCGAAGGGGTGCTGGAGGTTGAAGTCCGGGGAGCGGGGGAGGAGGAGGGTGTGGATGGAGGATTTGGGGTAGAGGTCGTTGATGGCGACGAAGGCATCGTTGTGCGAGATGACGCGGGAAGCAGGGAACGAGGCCGGGTTGTCGAGGTATGCGCCGAGGCCCATCCGTTCCTTGAAGGGGTTACCTGGCCTGCGTGCGGCTTGGGGAGCGGCTTGGGGAGCAGGTTTTGGTTTTCTTGTCATGAGTTCTGTGACTTTTTTTCTTGTAAGACATTCTCATGAGGTTAGTCCGGGCTCATCATGGCGGCGGGGGGGGGGAAGAGGAAGGGATGAGGGGAAGCTTACAGGCATTGCGAGATGTAGAGCTGGGAGGAGGAACAGGCGGAGGAGGTTCTTGGCCGCGGATCTCTTCTTGAGTGATGGCCTCCTCAGGTTCTGAATCCGAGTGAGCCATTTTTTAATTGAGAATGATTTGATGCCTGAGCGTAGGTAGGAAGTGAGTTCTGTTTTGTTCAAGATGAGTGTAGTGATGGCAGGTCAGGGTGTAGGCTGCCATGGTGGAGTCATCTCAAATAGGTAAATAAGTTATTTACTTGCATGCAAGTACGGAGTAATAGGTAATATCACGTACCTTCTTATGTGCATGCACTTTGAGTACCTTAATTGACTGACCAAGTTCTTCATATTTACACAATGTATCCAAGGTCATCCATTTCTTTACCTCTATCATTTGTACCTTCCAAGACCCTCCCTCTATGCATCCAACCCGTCAAGCTCAATCATCCTGGTCACCAGCTTAATCACGTCGTTGTTCTCCAGTCCCAGCTCCGGGTTCTCGACCTTTCTCGAAATCAGCTCGTCCACCATGCCTCGAAGTCGCGCCACCAAGACTCCAATCCTCGCCCACCCTCTCAGTCGCAGCCACCCGTCCACAAGGAGGCCTCGTCCCAGCGTGTCCAGCTCGATGGGACCTGAGAACAAGAGGAGGGTGTATGCGTTGAAGGCTGCCAGTAGTCAGTATTTCATCGCGTTGCCAAGCAGATGCACAAAGAAAGTGTGACTTACGGGTCAGATCTCGGATAAAGATCTTGCTCGTTGAAATGAGGCTAAAGTACGACATGTACGCCGCATTGCCCGAGAAGCCTTGACTGCCAAAGAGCGTGCTGCTCGGATGCACAAACACTCTCCCATTCTCCTGGTTAAAGTACTTGATCGACCTCGCCTCCGGATCCAACTCGACCGCACCAGACATGGAACTCGCAAACTTCTTGTCCGGATACTGGATCCGCGCAATCTGTGGTGTAAAGGCTGCCGCAATGAGTGCTCGAAGGAGCTGACTCCCTCCCGTGTAGGAGCCCTGCACGTGGGCGTCGCTGACAACCTCCGAGGTGGACACGATGCCAATCTCGGCCAGGGCCGAGTAATACTGGGTTCTCGTGTTTGCAATGTCTGTCAGTGTCTGGTATGCCAGGAAGTTGTCTTCGCAAAAGTTGCGAATCTGGCGCTGGGGCATCCTATCTTGCATCATGGCATCCCACTGTTTAAACGCCTCCAGATCGGTCAATAGATCCCCATCCCCGTTGTAGAATTTCATTCGGGCTTCCTTGGCCTGATCCCTCTTCTCTGAGGGAGACATAAAGGGACTTCGGGTGCTCAGGATGGCGGCAACAGTCACACAGTTGTCCAAGCAGCCAAATATGGCACCAAAGACCATCAACTTGCCACAGCGTAGATCAGCAGGCAGCATGGCCAGTTGCTGGCCCATGGCTGTGAGTTCGTCTCCGTCCAGAGCCCCCATTCGTCGCAACAACTTCATGGCACCATCAATGGCTGTGGCATCCGGCGGTGTAGGAGATCTTCCGAGAAATCCAGCAACATCCCTCATTCCCATGGCACGAACAGAGAGACACAGTTGCTCCAGGGGGACTCGACGGATTTCAGGTTCGGGCCGTTCCGCCATCTGCTTCTCCAGGTTTTCAGTGAAGAACTTGTAGCATCTACCCTCCTGCACACGACCTGCTCGACCACGTCGCTGCTTGCAGGCCGCTCGTGAAGCCCAAGTTTCCTCCAGTTTCCTCATGTTGTTGACTGCATCGAAGCTGGTCTCCTTGACCTTTCCGCTGTCAATCACCACTACAATATCATCAATGGTGATGGAAGTCTCGGCCACGTTCGTTGCGACGACAACCTTGCGTTTGTTGGCTGGCGGGTTAGAAAATACTCTTTTCTGTTCACGCGTCTCGAGCGAGGCATGAAGTGGAAGAACGTGCAGGGAATCTATGGTTCTCAGCGCAGCACAAGCTTGGTTGATCTCTCCCACACCAGGTAGGAAGATGAGGATCCCGCCAGTCTTCCCTTCGTGGCGAAGCTCGTAGTTGATGGCAGTGACAGTCTCCACGAGTAGGCTATAGTTGATGCGGTGACCCAATTTCTGGATAATCTTGCCCATCGTATCTCCAGAAATGAAGCCGTTGTCCAGCTTGTCAACACCATACCCAGTCATCCGGATGACATCGTCAAGATAGAACTCCTCGACGGGGAATGTGCGGCCAGAGATTTCTACCATTCCCACGCTCAGACCCTCAGAGGTAAAGTAATGGGCAAAGGTGGATGCATCCAGTGTAGCAGACATGAGGATCAGCTTCAACATATCCTTCTTGGCCCTCATGACTTCACGAATGAGATTCAGCAGAAAGTCGGTATCGAGACTGCGTTCGTGAACCTCGTCAATGACAACATGACTGACATCGGCCAGCGACGCTATCACATCTTCGATGCGCCCCCCAGAAGTCTGCAGTCGTCGCAGCAGCACACCAGTCGTCACAAATGTGATACGGGTATCCTTTGACCTCCGAGACTCGCCTCGGATAGCATATCCGACCTCGTCACCAACACGTGTGCATCTCTCCTCTGCCACGCGATCCGCAAGACCCAGGGCAGAGATTCGTCTCGGTTGGGTAACGATGATATTTGCACACCCTCCCAAGCCCCTCTCGTACAGGTCATCCAAAATGAATTGCATCGACTGAGTAGACTTTCCTGAACCTGTTTCTCCACTGATGATGGTAACATTGTTTTCTTCAACAGTTCTGATGATGGCATCGCACTTTTGCCACGCCGGCAGCTTCTGTCGCTTCCCAATCATCTCCCTCAAGGAAGGCGACTGTTGTCTGCGCAGCCACTGTTCCCTGCTCTGCTTGCTTTCGACCCACTTCAGGGGTTTTGCATGGCGCTGGTGCCTTGGGCCTCCTGCGATGGCGGCAGCAGGCTTGGTCTCGGATGCCGCTGATGAGACGGAGGAGATTTCCACCAACTTCCCGGGATTCTCTATGAGGTTGTTGATGTTCTGCTGAATCCAGTCCATGACTAGGAAAATCTTCATCGGTTCGTCTCGGAGCGACTCCTCCATATGTTCCAAGGCTTTTCTGATGATGCTGAGCTTGATGTATGAGGGGAGGTTGGCAACAATAGATAGAATCAGGTTGGATGGGTACGAAGCCGCTCTGCGAACTTGCAAAAATGTTTCCACGTTTCCTTGTTGTCCGTTCTTGACGGACTCCAACTTGATCTTGATGACCTTGTCGCTTTCGCGTGAGAAGCCTTCTCCGTACATGCTTTCTAAACTTCCAACTTCGTCCTCCCATTGTTCCTCGGGGGAGCCCATGTCCAGAAAATCGTTTGAGTCTTCTAAAGCTTCGGAACCACGAGGGAAAAGCAAGTCTTGAAGAGTCTCGGCGGCCTTGTCTTCATCTCCGCCCTGCTCGTCAAGAACTTTGGTGGCCAGCTCGACAGAATACCCCGACTGGGAAAGTCGTTTGATGATTCCCTCCCGCCTCAAGTCAGTAGCTCCCACGGACACTCCAGCAGCATAGCTCTCGGGAAGTGCCCACGGAGGGAGATCATCCTCCGGAACGTGAATGAGCAGCCACTCGAGTGTCTCCTCCCTGTTCTTGCAGTACCCAACTGCCTCCTCAGCGTGGCTGCGCCGGAAACCAAGCTTAATCAGCTCGTTCACGATGGCTTCTTTTTGGGACTTGGGCATGACGACCTTGTGCGGATTCCAGCGCACGCCGCTCCGGAGCAACGTCTCCAACTGTGATCTCGTCTTCTTTCCCATTTCGACTTTGGGCGCAGTCGTCCAGCCCTTCATGGCATTTGATCTACCAGACCCGTCGGCTGCATTGCTTAGCAACACCAATCCAGAAGCGCCCGGCATAGCCTTTGCCTTTTCCTTGGCCGCGTCGATTTCCTTTCGTTTCTTCTCGGCAGCAGCCTTTGCATCTTGCCGGTCTTGCAGGGTTTTAAAAGGGTCCGCTTCGTACATCCATGCCTTGCCCTCCTTCACGTCCTGGGCTTTTAAAGCTTGGAAGTCCTTCCAAAGCGCTTTGTGATCCGGCGGCAGAACCATGTGTTTGTTCTGCATGCTACACACTCTGAACAGAGCATAAGTAGCCGCAGCATGCTTGGCCTCTATAGCCGTGGGCCTTAGAATCAAGTGCTTGTGTGTGGCTGGGATCTTGAAGGGCTCAAGCTTGACCGTCTGCTGCGTCTTGAGATCCTTTGCGCTCAGGGTGATCCAGACGGAGAACCCATCGGGTGTCTTCCTGGTGTCATAGTCCGGTTTGTCCCAACGCTGCTTCTGACAGTACTCGCTGAGAAGATTGACGGGCAGCTTTCCAGTCCACGATGAGCCCCCGATGAGTTGCTTGACCGTTGGCTTGGGAGGCGGTAGTCCTAGTCCCTCCGTGGGTGGAGTGGCGGTGCCTTGGTTCTGATCCTTCTTTCCCTTACCCTTTGCTTGATCCTTGGAAGCTGAGGGGTTCGAGGCTGGAGGACCAGCCTTTGCCTTTCCTTTCTTGACCATCCTGGATACCAAATATGAGAGGTTCGCTGGTCAGATAGAAACAGAGGCGTCTTCTTGGCAAAGCTAGCGCTTCATAGTCGCCAGGTCGTCAAGCCTGTCACAAGGAAATAACTTGGTCTTATGGGAGAGAGACCCTAGTAAGTCCAAGATTGGCATGCAGATGTACCACTTTCGGTGAGGTCCGGACGCGTCGCTCAAATAAACATGCGGGATGGACGTAATTTTTACCACACCTTGTTGGTTTGAGAATGTGACGAAGTCCCAAAAAATGCCAACTTGTCACGCACATTGTACACTGTGCTGAAACGGGCGCTATCTCGTTGTGTTACAGTGCGAATAGTATATTCTGCCCCCACCTCACTCACTTTCTACCCCTCCAACCCTCTAACTAACCATCTTAATAAATGTCATCAAATGCAACATACCCAGGTACCTCCAGCTGTCCATTGATGAACTAAACCAACAAGTCACGATTATAAATATTCCTTCAAGAGATTTAATTTTACAACATGTGCCATTAGGGACTTTTTATCCCCTCATCCACTGTTACGGCACGAGTACAACGTGACAGTCACGGCACATTACCTGCATCGTCACAATACTATGAGTTGATATCTTTTTTCATTTTGCTACGGCATGGCTACATATAACCAGGATTCACCACCACTTGGCAGCGAACCTCCCGCAGCTTTCAACTTCCATCAAAGAAGCTCGGGCACTAGCACCGGCTTCTAAATCGCGGCATTTCTCATATCAGCGCCGTCGGCAATGCTCCGACGACAGTCATACATGGATCCCGTGAGCCGTAAACACCATACGTCATGATGCCCTTCGTCCACATGAACCCATTCAACTCAGCTGTTTGAGGCATACATGGCCTCAATTGCCTGCGCTTGCGCTTCCTCCTTCCATCTTCACCGTCAGGCTGGAGCTTTCAAGCTACCATAGGACCTGTTATACACTGTGAGGTTACGCCTTGTCCTCACAAAAATCCTTCAAAATTAAAAAAAGATGTGACACTGGGGGTGATATCGTTGGGGTAGGGATGGGGATGTGTTCAACAGTCCAAACAAACTGTTCTGGGTGGGGTTCTTATAATGGTGCCGTGACTGTGTATGGGTGTGATGAAATGGGATTCGTCGAAACGAGAGGAGGGACCTGAGTAGATCACAGAGCGTCTTCAAGGATAATGGATGCCATTGTCCAATGAGGGTGAAGGCCTTAGCCCTTTACATGTCCATAGAGTCGCTACCGTTGGCAAAGTTGAAGCCACCAGACTGCTGAGCGTTGTTGGTGCCGAAGCCAAAGGTGCCGTTAGGACCAGCGGGCTGCTGGGCCATGCCCTCGTCGGCGTTCTCGTCGTCATCAGAGAAGTACTTCTCAATGATGTTGTAAGCCTTCATGTAAATCTCCTCGTTGGCGTTGTTTTGGCAGTCGTGAATCTTCTCCATGCCACCACACTCTTCAATAAAGAGAGCGTAGCGGTTGATGTTCTCGTTTTCACCGCCAGCCTGCTTGTCAAGATCTCCAATCTTGAGAATGTTCTCGAGACCATCAAGAGCAACTTGGATGATCTTGTTGTCTGGGCAGCTGAGGAGATCGCACAACGGCTTGATGCATCCCTGGGAGACGAGATATCTGATCTGCTCGGGCTTCTGCAGGCCACCCGACGTGGCGTTGCTGATGGCCCAGCAAGCCTCCTTACGTGTCTTGAGGTCACCGTTCTGAAGTAGGTGGATCAGAGGAGGGATGATGTTAGCATCGATGACAGCTTGGATCTGGGAAGAGTTGCCAGCCGTGATGTTGGAAATAGTCCAGCAAGCTTCCTTACGAATGCCATCCTTAGTTGAGCTCAAGAGGGAAAGAAGACATGGAAGAGCGCCGCAGTTGATGATGACCTGAGTCTGGACGTCGTCGCCAGTAACAATATTGCCGACAGATCGGAGCGCGGGTGTTTGAACAGAGGTGGACGCATGCATCAGGAGCTCGACCAGGCGGCGAGGAATTCCGGCCTCGATCACAGCCTGGATCTTGTCATTGGAACCGTCGGAGAGGTACGAGATGGCCCAGCAGGCATCAATCAGAACCTCATCATCGAGGGAGTAGACGAGCTTGGACAGGACAGGCAAAGCAGGGGAAATCTATAAAGCGGGGTCAGTCCGTATTCGCATGAATCGCACGACTACATGAGACAGAAGAGTGAAACTTACAGTATTCCAGTCGGGCTGAGGAGTCTTGCCACGGCAGAAGTTGCTGAGAGTCCAGGTGGCATTGCGGAGCATGCTCAGCTTGCGGCTGTCACCAAGCAGGTTGAGAAGGGGCTTGAGAGCGCCGCAGCTGAGAACATAATCACGGCAGTGAGGGCTGTCACCGGCAATGTTACCCAGAGCCCAGACAGCTTGTTCTCGAACATCAGGCTCAGGGCTAGCAAGGAGTTCGACGAAGATGGGGACGGCACCGGCCTCAATGACAACCTGGGTCTGAGTGGCGGATCCAGAAGCAATGTTGGTGAGAGCCCAGGCGGCCTCGAACTGGACCAGAGTGTGAGGGGATCGCAAAAATTCGACGAATCGGCTGACGACGCCGGTCTTGATGACCTCCTCGATCGGGGGGTTTCGCTCTTTGGAGAGGAGCTTTCGGAACTTGGTGGTGGCTTGGATCTGAAGGTCGATTTGCTCAGAGAAGACGCCAGAGACCATCTGAGGAAGATCCTCGTTCAACTAGTGAGAGGAAGATGTCAGTGCATGTGGTCTTTGAGATCGCGAATCGAAACAAGGCGGCAGGGGGGGTGTCTCGGCCAGCCCTAGCTGGTTGTGGTCGAGCCATGAGGAGGAACGTGGGTATCAAGGCGACCTGGGCAAGGAGTTGAGTCTCTGTCCTTGCTCGGGTCACCGAGCTGGGATATGTGGGGTGGTAGCGAAGTGTGCCTTCTCCCCCACATCAACAAGCGGGCGACAAGGACCGTCATAGTGGACATGAGAATCATCGGGCCACCAGAAGGGTCTCTTCGAAGCCAGAAAGGGCAAACGGACAAGTATGAAGGAGGTTTGGGGTAGCATAGACACATACCTGGGACTCAGTAGGGGCAGACTCATCGTCACTGTCGGGGGCGGCACCAAGAGAAGCGCCAGGGCGGTTCTCACCGGATCCAATACCTCGTCGCTTGGCCAAGTTTTCCTCACGCTTGGCTTTTCGGATCTCAACCTGCTGCTCCTCGCGGCGGCGACGGAGCTCTTCAGGCTTGAAGGTGTTCTTTGCCTTGAACTGGGTTCGGCGATGCTCGGGGATGTATCGCTCAGCCATGGTGACTGGTCAGGGGAGGTGCGGCGTTGTGAAGTTGAAAGCAACAAAAACGTGTGCGGGGGTGCGGTCAAGGAGCGCAAGCAAAAGTCAAAGAGAAGAGAAGTCCTGATGGGATGATGATGACCCGATGTCAAAGAGAAGAGAGGATTGCTCTTGACAGGCGTCGTCGCAAATGGTATGCGGGAGACGGAACAGGAGGGGTCAAAGGGGGGAGAGAAAGAATTATAAGGTAGAGGGAGGAGGGAAGATTTTTGTTTGTTGTCAGGGCAGGGAGAGGGAGGAAGACAGAAGCAGGCGGAAAGGTACGAGAGAAGGTACCGGTACGTGCAGAAAAGGGCAGAAAAGGGCACAAAGGCAGCCACTCACTGGACGAGCGGGCGGCGGGCTTAGGTTAGGCTTGGCTTAGTCGACCCTGAAAAGGTGGAAGAAGGCAAGAAATGGAGGTACATGACTGTACCTGTGAATGGAGGGGTTCTACAGAGGGAGGGGAAGTATCCATGTTCAGTCAGGTTGGACGGGTGGGGAGGGCGGGTGGTGGTAGTGGGCACATCATCTCAGATAGTGGACACCCTTCTGGAATAACTCACTGAAGAACCCTGGCAAGAGGCCTAAGAAGGGACCTGACCCCGTAGTCCACTGCGTTATAGGTAATTTTAGCATTCATTACCTGCTACTTTAGCCCGAAAGAGGCTGCTCTTTTGTTTTGTTTTGTTTGTGCTTGTTCTCTCACATGGCAACGACGCAGATGAGAGTTGACCTTCTCTCATTACCTACCAGAAGGGACTATGCCCAACGTGAAATCAGGCACTTGGGCTTTTGCCGATACGCGCACATGTACAGAGTACCTGTTCCTAGCCCAATTACGGCCGCTAAGATTAAACGCTGCCCATCAAATTTACGAGGGGCGCCATTTCAGCCTCAGGCAGAAAAGGCTTTCGTTGACGGTTGAATGCGCTCTAACCTACCTCGTCTCGTCTTGTTTCGTCTGAGTCGTTGCTCTTGTCATGTCAGCAGCAGCCCCTTCACGTTTGTGGCAGTGTTGCCATTTGGATAATCATGCGCAGGGAATTTTACGCAACCACACATCCCTTTAATCTGAATCAGCCCAAACAGGCGCATCTTGATATGTACCTACCTAGGCAGGTACATTGGTATACACCCATCAATAGGGGTGACCTATTCAGTAAATCACATGCCAGGCTCCCCTCTATTTGGCTGTATCCAACAATCCACCAAATCAAACCAAAGATTCACCTTTGTTTGTACTTAGACTACAATAAATCAATCAACTTAGGTAGTTAGCATAGCAATCCTGCTGGATTGATTCTTCCATTGCTTGATACACCCGCAAATGTGATGCGCGAGTATGCATCATCATTTGCCACCGTATATTACTGCCTTACAAAGTATATGTACCTGGTCCGCGGCTTGGCAGCTCAAAGGGGTCACGTGCTCAATCACGTGCCGTCGCGACAATCCATCCCACATAGCACGCGTCTTTGCCATTATCAACGCGACGTCTTAATCACCAGCGCATCCGTCGTCAAGAGACATGCACCTCGTCTCTTTGAGGCATGATGCATAGAACATGTCTTCAAAAAAGGATCGTGCCGCAGATGGCTCATTGCCAAGCGGCTTCACCTCCATTCGAGACGCCTTAGATGGGAAGCTAGTTCAGTCGTCAATTGTGAACATGGCCGGCATTATGACAGACTATCGCGCCCCCATACCTACACAAGGTAAAGGTAAGACTTCCTCCTTGTCACTGTTCTCATATACTCGCCCTAACTAGAAAAGATTGGAAGTGTGGGATTCGTTTCTTTGATTCGTCTGTAGAGGATGATGAAGATGCATCAATGACTCTTAATCTTTTCCGCCCTCAGAATGAAATGCCCCATGGCGTTGGATGCGGTGATGTCATCCTCATCCATGGAGCCAAGGTAAAATTTTGATGCTCATACGATTTCACTTTTGCTGATTCCCTCTCAAGATCCAACGTTACAGAGGCAGTGACTGGTCACTGCTATCCAACCATACCACAAGACTTCATTTTTATAAAGCAGCTGATATCCCAGAGCCCCCAGGCAATGCTTCCGAGGCTTTGCGACCTCTAGCCAGGTCCAAAGATGGTGCTGTAGGGATGAAGGAACACATCTTTATCTCGGCGATGTTTCATAAGATCAACAAAGACCGTGTTCCTGATGCCCAAATCTTCGAAACCATGCAGATTACATCCACTAATGTCAAAGAAAAGTTCAGTCTACTTAAAGATGTTCGTGAAGGGCAGTTTTGCGACCTCGTAGGCCGAGTCGTCAAGGCGCCATACGATATGGGGGATAAGATGATACTCTGGGTATCCGACTTTACTGATAACCCTGCCTTCTATCATTTTGCTTTGACTGATACTGATCTTGTCGAGGGGCGGGATGGCGATCCATACAATTACACTGCCAACTTGACCAAGTTCACTTCAAAGTCCGACTGGAACGGACCATTTGGTAAGAAAAGCATCCAAATCACATGTTTCGAACCACATGCAACTGCAATCAGGGGGCGGATCACCAGCGGTAACTGGGTCTCAATCCGAAACCTCCAGATCAAGTTTGGACACAGCGGCGTGAATTTGGAAGGGTTTCTCAGGGAGGACAGGGGAGCTCAAGGCATCAAGATTGGAATTCAACTTCTTGATCCAACAGAGGACGCAGGAGACATGCCAAGACTCAAAGCTGCAGTTCAGCGGATGCGTGATTACGAACGAGCAAAGAGAGGGCAGCTCAAAGACATCAAAGATGCAGCAAAGGCTGGTCAAAAGCGGAAGGATGAGTCGGCGTCTGAAAAGCCGGCCAAGAAATCAAAGCTGAGGAATAATAAGAAACGGCATCGCGCTCAACCTCCCGAACAACCTTCCGAACAACCTCCTGCACAGCCTCCCCAGGAGCAGAACGAAAGAGATCCTTTGCCTGCGGCTCCTCCTGTGCCTGCAGTTCAAATAAGCGCAGAAGGTGATAACCAACCCTAGCCTAGCAACAAACATATCGCTAATGTATTTCAACAGTCAAATGCGAGAATCAGACAAAGCCAGTCAGCACGATAGCAGACATGGTGGAACCGGTATTCCAGACTTTCACAATCAAGGGAAAGACAGTCAGGTTACGTCTCCCCTTTGTAAACTTGAACTATCGCGCCAATGTGCGTGTGGTCGACTTCCTGCCGTCCAATCTCGCAGAATTCACTTTCCCAAAGAAGTCGTCAGAGTTCAGCTGTCTCTCGGATAACGACGACTCGGACTTTCAGTCGGACTCGGACCACGACATGATGACCGACTTCGCGGCCGTCCGAGATTGGGAATGGCAGTTTTACCTCCAGTTGGAGGACACCGCCGTTCCGCCAGACCAGGACAAGAAAAAGGTCTGGGTGCTGGTGGATAACTCGGCCGCGCAGTGCCTTCTCAACCTTGACGCCTCCAATTTGCGCCATAATAAGGAGGACCTGGATCGGCTCCGCAAGACCTTGTCTGTGCTGTGGGGAGATTTGGAGGAGCGCAAGCGCAACGAGAAAGTCAAGAAAGCAGATCGCGCTTTGGGAGACTTGCCGCCGCCAGACAGCGACGACGAAGAAGGGCCAGCGTCCAAGGATGTTGGAGAGAAGAAAGCTGGGTCCTCAAGCCGTCCGTTTCCTTGCTGCATACAGCAGTACGGCGTCAATGTCCGCGAGGAGGACGTCGACAAGGCAGATGCCGGACGGGGGAGACGATGGCAAAGGGTTTTTGGCATGTTTGGGACAAGGATAATAGGAGGGCCGGACAACTAGGAGTAGTGAAAGATGTTTCCACGGTAATCACACACGTCAACCACGGAAGCTCAGGAGTAACAGGTCAAGCGTGGGAAAATCTTTTGATAATAGAACTCGGGGGCTATTTAATTTGCAGAGGTTTCCTCCCCGTTCAAGGGCCACTCAGAACAAACAAAAAGAAAAAATATCTCTCGCTATTGGCTAACGGCCATATACCAAGACTCCGGCCGCGGCATATTGCGCCAGCCATGAACTTCCTGAGACAGCTTGCATCTGCTCAAAATCTAAGGGAAGACAAAACAAGAAGACTACAGGGGAAAAAAAAAAAGAAACAAAACAAAACAAAACAATAAAACGTTTGGAGCATCCCGTCCCGTAAAGCCCAGCAAAATCCATCCGCCCGTCCATTTACTTCGTTTAGAAAGAGAAGAGGCAAGAAAAAGAGACCCCTTAGTCCCCAAGAACATCGTCATCTGAATCGTGAGCCGGTCGTACCTCTTCTCGTTCGTCGTCATCATCGATTGGGTCTTCTTCCAGGAGCTCTTTCCGGAGGAGATCTTCGCGTGAGCCCTCCTCTGGTTGAGGCTCATCGTCAAAGATGTTGTCGTCCTCGTCGTCTCCGTCCTGGATAATTTCCTCGCTGAGCTGCGGTTTCTGGGGCTTGTTTGCCTGTGCGGCTGCCGCCGCCTTCTTCTTTGTCCGCTCAGCAAGTTTCTCTTCGTCCAGGTAAGCGAGAACCTCCTTGAAATTATTTCCGAGCTTGGTTTGGTTGCGGAGGAGACGACGACGGAGTCTACCGGCGCCGGCACCGCGGTGGTCCACGAGCTTGGCGACAATTGTTAGAACATATTTGGCTGTTAGCTCGCAAAGCGCCTTTTCCGTCTTTAGTTCAGCCGCAAATCGCTCTTCAGGGGAGAGATTATCATCCTCGTCCTCTTCGTCCTCAGGATCCTCATCGTCAGGAACTGGCTCTTCATCCTCGGCTGGTTCATTCAGTGTCTTGTCTCTCTTTGACTTCTTGGCATATTGTCGCTCAGCGCCGTCAAAGATTGATGTCAGCTCGGGGACTAGACCGGGTTCTATCTCCTGGACCAAAGTTTTATATTTTTCGTTGCCACCTGAGGCGTCCGTGTTGGGCGCCGGTCGGAAGTGCTCAATCGTTGGTCGGAGAGTGGCAAATGTGAGGTGAAGATCGCAAAGGCTCCCGGTAGCGAACAAACGTAGTTGATCGATGGCTGCCCGTGAGGAAAAGGTTTCGATGAGGTGTTTACGGAATGTCTGTCTTAGGAGAGAGAGGCGATCCAGTTCGGCGTCGGCGATGCCAGAGCCTGTAGAAAGGAGCTTGGAAAGCGTCCGGGTCTTCCACATGAAGTAGAATTGACTGCTTCGGATGGCAAAAGTGACAACCTCGTCTTCAAGATCATCAATTTCATCCTCCAATGGTTCATATTTACCACGATGCACAATGTCGGTCAGAATCTGAATGACCGGTGTCGTGCTTTCGCCTGTGCCCTCCGCCTCCAAGACATCAATGCAGTCCGAGATACTTGACAGCTTGCTAATCTTCAAGAGGATGGTTGACAGCTTCTTCAGAGGGTCCTCTGACAAGTTGCCTCGGACAGCAAGCTCACAGGTCTTGTCAAAGTTGCGGAGGTCGATAAGGACGTTTTCCCAGAGGTTTGCAAGTTTGCCGTCTGTCAACTCCTCAAGTTCATCATACTGCCGTGAGTGCAGCAAAGCAGTGGCTGCTTCAGACAAGACCCTTCTATCATCATGTCTGTTGAATTGGGTGCTGATCTCATCGAGAAGGTCTTCGTACTTAGTAGCATCCTGCCTAAGTTGCTGGAATACGTCGAGATTCAGGAAGTGAACCAGGCGAAGGACAATGGCCGCTGTGTCTGGCACCGCCCCAAACTTGCTGAGCAATCGGGGAATAAGAGTGGCCAGCTCAACCGCAATCTCCTCTTGAGCCTCCATAGCCTCCGTTCGATGTCGAATCTTCTTGTTCTTATCAACATCAGCTGTCTGGAGCAGACTCGTCTTGACAGCCGAGCTAAGAACATCAAGCAAGATGGACTCCTCCGTGGATGACGGGGCGACAGCTCTCTGGAAGACTTTTTCCGCAGAATCGCCCTTTGACTTTGATCTCGATTTGGCACTCGAAGTGTGATCGAACAGTAAGTACCCAGCCAAGATGCCCCATTTCTTGATCTCCGGTACCTTTTCGTAGATCACCTGAGATGCCAGTGAAATGCGAGTTTCCGGAACAGCTGCCTCCATAAGATCGGCGGCAATGTCGAGTCTGAGGTTCTCATGGTCTTCCTCTATCTGGCCGTCGTATATAGCGAGGGTTTCAGCGAGGCATTTAATGTTGACCCATTCTTGCCGGGGAGAATCAAAGTCGTCTTCTTCGACATTATCGAAGAGCTCGTCGAGGGTATCGCTGCCGCCGATTTCTTCCACCTTGCCCTCATGGACATCCATTACACAGGAGACAAAGAATCCAACAACAGCCTTTCGAATTCTGAGTTCATTATCAAAAATGAGCTTTCCAATGGCATCGATCTCGTCAGGTTCGAGCATGGCAGCACCACGGAGTGTATCAATCACGGCAATCGCTGCCACTCTGACAGAGACTTCTGAATCTCTGCATGCTATTTCGATCAATCTGGGTCGGAACCTATCAATAAAGTGGCCAAGCTGCTGCGCGTCGCGTCGAAATACTCGTGAGAGCTGCTTGAGAACTTCGTGACGGGTCGAAGCGTTCGTGTCTGAAAGCATCCAACCCAAATAACGCAAGTAGCCAGGTTCCATGAAAACGGTAGGGAGGTCCCAAATCCAGGAGCCAAGAGCCTCCACACATTCGGTTCTGATTTTAGGGTCGACGTCTCGATAACGGTGGACGAACACGGTGTCGAAGAAGGATTGGATTGCTTCGGTACAGATTTTGCGGTATCCATTGGCTTCGTCGAGTGTTCGCTGGATTTCGGCGGTCTTTGACTTATTCTTGCCTCGCTTCGACGCTTGATGTTGCTGCTCAATACTACTGATGCGATTATCGAGAATGTCGGCGACATAAACAAGACCTGACTGAACCGCGAGCGCAATCGTTGTAGCAGTGTGACGGAAAGGGCGCAACGACGACGAGGACATGCTGGCCAGCCAAGCATGGATGTTTTCGACCAAAGTCTGATCCTTGTACAAGATGTCGGCCTCGTGGATGTGCGAAATAAGGGTATGAAAGAAGGTAACTAGTAAATCGCGGAACGACCTCGTGCTCTTCGCTTTGGATATTAATGGGTAATCGGTGATTTGTTGCTATAGTGCGCGAGTCAGCCTTGTCCTCACAGCACGCGGTCACAGCATCTTACCTCCTGATATACGCCCTGTAAATCAAACAAGCGGTTAGGGATGTTCTCAGGATCGCGAATGTCATCTTCCGTGACCTCTTGGTCGCAGCCGGCGCACTGCAAAATGCAGTTCACCAAATCCATCAAGGCGACAGCTTCATCGGCGCGATATTTTTCCAACCACTCTTGAGCGACGCTTCTGGCCGAGTCTCCTGACCCAAAGAGATCGGCTGCAGCAGGTTAGCAGGGAACACCTTGGCTCGGTCGCAATCACGTCCTTACCAAATAAGCCAGATGCCTTGTCGCCAGTCTCGATACGGACTGACTTCTTGGGCCGACTGGGAAGACCAGCAGGATGGGCAGCAGCGCGTACAGGCGCTGAACCATTGATCTTGGGCTTCTTGGATGAAGGCTTCTTTGCGCGACTTGTTTGCGACTTCTTCCTCGACCTCGGCGCGGGATGGTCTTCATCGCTCTCATTGTCGCCCTCCTCGCTCATTTCCTCATCCGAGTCCGGCGCTTCATTCTCGCCGTCTTCTTCGTCTTGGTCATCCCTCTTCCGTTTCGGGGCGGATTGATTCGCGGCATCAGGTGTGAACTTGGTCGGCGCCTTGACAACGCGTCCTGAACGACGACGCGACGAGGCATCGGCCTCCGGTGTAGGGCTCGCGTTATTGTCCATGGCTTCTCGTAAAGGCAGTCGCGTAGTGAACATTTGATGAATGGGCAGCTAGGTAAGTAACCCCCGATCCGAGGGCGTCAATGGTGTTTCCAGCTGCTTTGTCGCGTCTTATGTCGCGTGAAGAGCTGCAAGGTTATTTGGGAAAGTGGGTGGTTCTGGATGGTGGATGAATCTCGGAAGAGGAGCTTGATTAGCCACATTTTGCTACAGACGAGCCACAACAGGGGATCTGCTAACTGCGGGGTCAAGCCACACAACCTTTGACTTCGCCATCTTTCTCGTCCTCCATCAATATCTACAGTTTAAACGTCTTGGATGACCAAGAAGGCGGAATAAGGGCGCGAGGGTGCGCATAACATAATCATAGATCGCATTTCTATAAGTTCTTGTCACTCCTTTCTGTTTCTTTACTAGGCATGATGCGCTATGAACTCACCATTCCCTCCCTCCTCCTTACGCCCTGGTGATGGCCGCATTGTCGTTGCCCAGCTCCCTGCTGGGGGTAGTGGCCTTGAGGCGATGACTTACCAGTATCCTCTAAAGTTGATTGCTCCAACTCCTTCAGGCGAGCATCTCAGTGTCTTGGTGTTTCTTCTGTCATATGGAGGAGGTCTGGTCGCCGGAGATCAAGTCAACCTCTCCATCCATGTACGACCAGGATCAAAGCTCAGCATCGCTACGCAGGGGCACACCAAAATCTTCAAGACACCCTCAGCGGATCTAGTTACAAGACAGAACCTCGATGTATACATTGAAGATGGCGCGAGCATGTGTCTCCTCCCCGACCCTGTTCAGCCATTCGAAGACAGCGTATATGAACAAAAGCAAATCTTCCGACTCGAAAGTCAAGCATCTCTCTGTCTCTTGGACTGGGTCACCCATGGTCGATCTGCTCGCGGTGAAAATTGGAGCTTGATCAAATGGAGTGGTCGCAACGAAGTGTGGCTATGTGACGCCAACAGTTCAGCAAAGGACAGGTTACTAGTGAGAGACTCGGTCATTCTATCCAAGGACGGAAGCAATACCATCGGTCGAACTCTCCAGGACATGATGCATAACATGGCCGTGTCCGGTACGCTCATTTTGCGAGGAGACACGATGCAGTCGCTGGGAGAGTTCTTTTTGGCGGAATTCGCTGCACTACCACGCACAGGAGCTCGAGACTTTCGCTCGCCGGAGGTGAAAGCAAAAGAGGACTCGGACTTGTCAGAACTTGATCACTGGCGATCTCAAAGGCTGAAGAGTGAGAAAGATGGTGGGATTCTTTGGGCTGCGGCGCAAGTCAGAGGTTGTGTCATTGTCAAACTGGGTGCAAGGACTGTGGAAGCTGGGAAGGAATGGATCGGGGCCATGATTATTAGAGAAGGGAGCATCGCGGGTCAATTTGGAGAACAAGCTCTCATGTGTATCAGATAATGATGTTTAGAGATTGCTGAAAGCTGATAAAAGGTATACTTTAGGTGAGGTGGGTGGCCTCTTATACTGGACCTCTCAGACCCCATCTCAGGCTTAAATAGAAGGATAGTGGTAGCTAAGAGCAGGAAAGTTTCGATCTTACTTAGCTAATGTATCTAACAGCCTATGATCAAGAATAGAAGACGGGCCCTGCTTAATTAAATACTTCAGATACCTATATAACAAGGTAAATATCTACGCAGAACGTTGACCATTTTACCCCTCGTGCTCGTACAGGGCATTGACGCTTCCGTCATGGCTTATCCTTGTCCCAAAAGCGTCACTATACCGGGCGGTGAGTCAGTAGGTGTTAAAGTGGCAGAATTCCCCCACCTACCGGATTGACTCCCCACTAAGAAAGAACCTGGGTAAGCATTTCGAGATCCATCCAAAATTTTGTTAGAGCTTCGAAAGTCAACCAGAAGTCCAACCGTGATTACTTTTGCTCCCTACCTTAATCATTTGCCCTCCGGCTTCTTCCGCTTCAATCACGACCGCCCACCATGCCCCCCCGTGGAAGGGCGTCTGCCCGGGGGGCTCGGCGAGGCGCTGCTGCTGCCTCCCAGCGAGCTCAGACTGAAACAGGCGAGTCCAGCTCCAGCGCTGCGACGGGAACGACAACAGCACCCTCGGAAAGCGACAATGCCACGAAAAGGGCTTCGAATGTTCCTGCTCGTGGAAGCACCACCACCAGAGCCACTCGAGGTCCTGCCACAGCCCGGTTTCGACCAAAGGTAGTCCGTCGAGATGAAGCAGAACGAGACAGCTTGGCGCGCCAGGAGGAGAAGAAGGCGCAAGAGAGAGCCGCAGATGAGAAACGCGCCAGAGGACGCTCAAGATTCCGCAGCAAGAGAAGTAGAGGTGATACAATGGGAAGCAGGGGCGGCATGAATAGGCCCATCTCGGGAGCAAGCGGTCCCTTCTCCTCAGGTGCAGCGGGTAGGGCGCATTCACTCACACATGTTTATACATGGCGCGTTCTAACATGGTATTACTACAGGCACATCCGGCGGTTGGGGCGGAGGTTGGGGTGGTGGCGGCGGCGGTGGTGGTTTTGGAGGTTCATTCTCCCGATCCCTCAAGTCAGAATCGAAGCGTGGTTTCGGCCGTGCTGATGGTTCTCGATATCGCGAAGCACGAATTAACGCCGACAAGCTTAACGTACATACGCAGGAGGAAGAGCCCGACAGCGAAGACGAGGCCATGATGGAAGCACTGAGCTCCAAATCGACGGGCATGCTACCAATGGGAATTTACCGAAGAGAACACAAGGATGAAGGGGTTGTTGTAGCCACGACGGCCGAGTTGGAAGCAGCAGAAAATGCGCAGAACGCTTCGGGTGAAGAGGAGAGTCTATGGGTTGATGGAGACGAGTCCGCCCCCCAGAGTGCGTCGGTAGACCAGTCAGAAGACGGCGGTGTCTGGAATACGGGCGAAACGAAACCTACAGTCATTAAGAAGGAACCTGATGATTCCATGGACATGGATCTCGACGCCAAACCCCTTACCGAGGGGTCACAGTCACAAAAAGAAAAGACCAAGTCCGAGACACCTCAAGCTAAGGGAAAGCAGGCTGCCTCTCAAGAGTCTGAGGAGAAGACTATTCAATCAGACTTGCATCTCCTTGCCAGCGAGCTGGGTACAATTACTATAACAGAGGAGGGCGAGAATGGAGAAGAGAGCAAGTCAGAGGGCGTCAGCAATAAGGATGGTCGCCTCTATCTTTTCCAATTCCCGCCTGTGCTTCCTCCTTTGAAGCAGATATCTCAACCAAAGCCCACCAACAAAGTCAAGTCAGAGCCGGAGGACCTTGATATGCTGGAGTCGACACCAGCAGCCCCAGGAACCCCTGTCGATCTAACCCAAGACGAAGCGCCAGAAGAGGTGGTTGAAGATGACCCAGAGGACACACTGGGCTTCCTATCGCAACTCGCCTCACAGGGCGGCATGGTGGGTCAGCTCAAGATTCGCAAGTCGGGCCGTACTGAGTTAGACTGGGGTGGTCACACCCTGGAGATGAGCCCTGCCACGGGCATGAACTTTTTGACGACGGCCGTCATCGTGGAGGACAACGACGAGAAGCCCAAGCCAGGTGTCATCGGGGGCGAGAGCATCGGCATGGGCAAGATCATGGGTCGCTTTGTCCTAGCGCCCGTCTGGGAGGAAGAGGAGGACTGGGAGGTGTCGCCAGAGGAACTTCGAATTGACCAGGATCAGGATTGAGCGGTGGAGGGAAGAGAAACTGGGGTGCACAAAAGTCTTTGCGGCGTTTTTTACATCAGCGAGGATTCACATGGAAGGGGACCGAGTATCCCCTCAACGGTGCGACTTGATTCGGCGAAGTCGGGTATACGTGGAATAGAACAAGTAAATCACATTCACGGTGAGTCTCCAAGAGAGAGATGCCGATGCCGGCCACCACAAAGGAAATATCCCCTTGTCCCACGCCGCAACAGAACCAACAGTCCATCCTCACCAGAGAATATTCTCTCACATAGCCACCTCTTGATACTACTCAAAATA
>JALNIO010001344.1:7325-38317 GCA_023509875.1 Rugonectria rugulosa
AAAGACATCAATCTAGGTTCTAACTAATTCGGTGAACCTTGCGCCGAACATGACGATCGTCCGAGAAGTTGCCGCAAACGTACGCTACCCCTCCTCAATGACCATATATAATTGGTGGAGACTTTGGGGGTGGCGTGTCTTGGGGGATTTGGGGTATATCATAACTGCTTATCTGCACCTGGACGAAGTCGTATCAAGTGATGGCGTCCTCTTGGCTATTGGGGGCCAAAGACATGACTCTCTCCGTAGTTGGGGGCACATATTATGAAGGAGAATAAATCGTTCATTAACTAGTAAAGTGGTGTAGGTGTGCACAAGTTCTGTTTGCGAATTACACGATCAACCAGGTCGTAGTGACATTGTTTTAATGGTTATCGTTCCCTGTTGTCTCCTGGCTCTGCTGGAGCAACGAGGAAATATGTTACCTGTGTTCGCTGTAACTGCTGGGGAGGAAGAGCCTCGATTGCAGTAGTACCCCTCAGCCACAAGATTCCTTGAATCCTATGAGGCGAATGGAACTGAGAGCCTGAGAGGGACATGGTTCTGCTATATCGGAGATCTCGAGGCACCACGTGGCTTTGTTTCAGAGAACTAATTGGCGAGCTGGCATTTGTGCTTGCAATTAGTGTTGAGTTCCCTTCACTTGCCCTGCGGGAATTGTTGCATTGTTTACATTATCTTCAAGATCATGGCCTCAATGATTTATTATCCCATCGTTTTAATTCACCCTTCTCTCTTTGTAACAGCCTTGCCGTGTTGGGTGGCTTTTCAAAGCTATGTAGGCCATCAGGACCAACAAAACACGCGACGATGCCCTATGTATGGTTTATCTGTTTGGTAAATACCCAATGCCGAAAACAAGGCTTCGGTCAGATTCCAATTAGTGCTCGACATGGAGAGACTGCTACTGGACGGGACTTCTTTCCCAAGCCATAAGCTAATGATGTCCAACTTCGAGTACCCAGGTGACTTTCTGTGGTTCCCAAGCGGAGTTAGGTGAGGCTTCGGAATAAAAAAACCTCCAGAGGTCCAACTCTGTGGGTGGATGATGGATTACGTAGTGTATGCATGATATGTTCGGGTCTTGCAAGTACACTTTGATCGATAATCCGTCAGGCCTTATAGAATGCAGGCTCCCTGTAGTATATACCCAGAAGGTCGCTAACCTTGCTTTACTATTCACTCACTCACCCAAATTCAAGCATAGCGTAACTAGAATAGAACTCTGAACTGTTCTGTACATGAGAAAGAAAATTACTAGTCCAATGTGATCGAACCGAGAAGAGGTCATGACCTAACTGAGACGAGGGAGCACGTTGAACTGTATCAACAGCATATATGCTCGTGGACGCCTTGATAATGAGCCCAGACAGTCAAATATTACCAGCGGTCTCTACGCAGCCGTGGAAGCTTTAAAGATCCTAAGCTTGAAGAATGCTAGGGATATTGTATATCATAAGTGATACTGCATTCGTCAGGACAGTATTAGAATAGGAACAGAGGGAGCCAGAGGAAAGGACCAGAATTAGAAGAGCAGTAGGTGAATACAATAGGGAAGACGCCGAGGAAGGAACGAGGCAAGTGATCTCGATGACTGGTTGAATTAAGTGAGTCATGGGATCATATCATGGAATGATTATTATTCGCACATGTTTATCATCGTAATTCCAAAATCATGCTGCCTGTTGCATGCAGTCTGTATCCTGAAATCCGGGACCCCTTCTCCAATTTACAACTGGCCTCACATCCCTTTCCGCATCAGTAGGTAGGTACGTATAGGATGTGGGTAACCAACCAACATATAGAACCTTCACACGTATACTTGGACCATTTCCATCAGTCAGCATGACGCGGATGTGCAGCTGCAACCTGCATCATGGCGGAGAAACAAACGACTAAACTATCATTGGGTCGGTCCGAGCCCCTCATCGTTCCGATCTGGAAGAGGGACGGAATCACTTCTGCAGGATCATTTACAGTCAGACGATGGACTTATAAATCAAAGATGTATCTTGTTGGACGGCAGATGAAAGAGATTTCTCACAACTTCGGCATCTTAACTTCAAGTCTCCTCATAGTTTGAATTCTGGACCTCAAGCAATTCCATCATGTCTTCGCAGCAGCTCAAGCGATATGCCATTGTTGGCACCGGTATTCGATCCTCGTTCTACTATCAATCTATTCTTCAAGACTTCAGCAATGTTGCAACGCTCGTCGGTCTCTGTGACACAAACCAGACTCGCATGAACGCTGCGAATGACCGCATCGTCGAATTGGGTGGAAGCAAGCTGCCCACCTACAAGTCGGAAGACTTTGACAAGATGGTGGCAGAGCAGAAGCCCGATGTCATCATTGTCACCACCATTGACCGCTTCCACCATGTCTACTGTATCCGAGCCATGGAACTGGGTTGTGATGCCATCACCGAGAAGCCAATGACCATTGATGAGGAAAAGCTGCAGCTCATGATCGATGCTGAGAAGAGGACTGGCAAGCAGATCCGCGTCCTCTTCAACTATCGATACTCCCCTCACCACACCAAGGTCCGCGAGCTCATCGACTCGGGTGTCATCGGCGAGGTCATGACTGTCCACATGGACTGGATCCTTGATTGTGCACACGGATCCGACTTCATGCGCCGATGGCACCGTGAAAAGACTAACAGCGGCGGCATACAAATGCACAAATCAATTCACCATTTCGATTTGGTTCACTTCTGGTTGAATACCGAGCCTGAAATGGTCTATTGTATTGGTGGATTGCGTTTCTACGGCAAGGAGAACGCCCAGAAACGTGGAGTAGAAAACCTGGGAGATCGTTACCTCGACAATGAGGCAGCCAAGACGGATCCATTTGCCATCCGAATTGATCAGAATGCCCAGCTGAAGAAGCTCTACCTCGAAGCCGAGCATGAAGACGGCTATATTCGAGATCGAAACTGCTTCGCTGAGGGCATCACCATCGAAGACACACTATCCATGATCATCAAGTATAAGAACCGTGCTGTGATGACGTACAACACCTATGCGTATGCTCCGTGGGAGGGCTACCGCTGCGTTTTCAACGGAAGCAAAGGCCGGCTCGAGATCAACGTGGTTGAAAGTGGCTATTCGGCTGGTGGTGAGCCCGTTACCCAGCAGGGCATCACCGATCTGGAGAAGAACTACATCCAGGGAGGCGTCGAGCAGACCAAAATTGTGGTTTATCCCTTATTTGAGGAGCCGTACGTGGTCGATGTAGTCAAGGGGGAGGGCGGCCATGGCGGAGGTGATCCTGTGCTCATGAAGGATGTGATTCTCGGCTCCAACGACAGCTTCAAACGGGCAGCATTCATCCGAGACGGTGGTAATGCTGTTCTTGTTGGCGTTGGTGCCAATCACTCCATGAAGTCTGGTTTGCCAGTCAATGTGCAAGAGCTGGTACACTGGTAGGGGAGATAGGATGCTAAAGACACCAGTGTGTGCAGGCAGTCTGGCAGATAGCCTTAATCTGCAATATATGGGGGAAAAGGGGAATACTCGAGACTATCCATAGGCGGCAGTGCTTCTGACTAGCTAAGAACAAATTCTTGATTGTTTGGTAGTCCTACAATGACAATAGTTTGTACCATGTATCTCCTCTATAGGAGACTACTGCGGCTCAAAGCATCCAGCTGTATTCTCCATGTGTAGAAACTCCCACGTAGCAGGATCTCTGAACCCGTTGAGCATACCATAGTCTATCAAGTCACGAAAAGCCATGTCCAGCTGGAAGCCTGACCAATCGGTTTCAGGACTGTCTCCATCAAGCGCTTGGAGATGGTCAGGGCCTAGATTGGGGATTTGGGCGCTAAATGGTTCAATCTGTTGTTCCTGGGCTGCAGGCATTGCAATGAATGATCTGCCAACCGATAGCGGGTTTGTTCCATGCTCGCCCTCACCTTCTGTTCGAATGGACGTAACGTTGCGATGATTCAACCGGTTATTCGCTGCTGCCGATCTGGTTACTCTTAACAAACGCTTTGCGAGCTTCGCTACGCCTTTCACGCTTGTCCACCGGCGTCCCAGTGCGTCCAGAGCATCGCAGCAGAGACGCAAGTCCCGGCATGCGGCATCCTCATCTCGTTGTCCGTCTCTCAAGGCCCGGTATATCACCGTAGTACACATAGAGACGGCATACGGGACAAGAGGTAGCGGAGGAAGACTCTCGTCTACTCCAGAAGAGATAATCTTGAGAATCTCATCTGTTGACGCAAGACGACGCGTATAAGGCGCGCTACCTGGGCCACTGAATCGACAGGATAACATGGCAGCGACATGATACCAGATTTCTAGATATGCTGGTTGCTGAAACGTAAGTCTTGACCATACTTTAGAAGACAGGAAGCCAAACCTACCTCGATGTGGCCGATAAAATTGTTTAAAGGATGTACCCGTGGTCAGCTCTGAGAGCAAAGGAAACTCGTTGCAGTCATCGGTCGTAGCCGTAGAGCTGGCCTTGTACACCTTGGTGGCCTTGGCCATGAGATCACCCAGAGCCATAGATATTCCCAAGACTTGGGATCGGTAGGAATCTTCCCTTGGGGTGATGCGTAGGATAGAGATATCAGTGTCGTCGATCATGAACGGAGCTGCTCCTGAGGTGATGGGCTTGTTCAGCCGGTCAAGGTTGCGGAGAGACCACCACAACGTATCACACTGATCCTGATCTGGGTTGCCGAGGACTTTGTGGTGCAGAGAGAGAGACCAACCCTCGCATATAGCTTGCGACAAGTGACTCAACGAGCGATCTACGCCGCCTAACCCATCGTTGTGCAAATGCATCAACGCTAGTATTTGGACTTTGACGACCCTGTCAGGTTCTAGATCAGCCCGTATGGCTGCGTCAAGGCTCCTCAGTAACCTGGAGGAAAAGACGAGTGCTTCTAGAAGGGGCCCATTGGTACTCAACCGCAGGAATGAAGTTGCCTGTTCCGCCTTGCAGGCAACGAGACACATTGCCTTGATCAGATACGGGGAAGACTTTCCGTTACTGTGGTCTCGGAAGACGCGAGGTCCGTCCACAATGGGAATGAGATCATCCAGAAGGGAATTGTAGATAGGCAACAGGGCCTCTATCGTTGTTTTTGGCAACTCGAGAAATGCTTCGGCTTCATGGAGATACTTTCGATGCTGCTCGGAGAGACGTGGTGATGGTCTCCATCTGTGTCTCTTGTACCAAATAGACTGGCGATCTGTACTTTCGAGCTGGGATGAAGATGAATTACACTCTGGTGATAATGGGTTGGTCGTCACTCTGTCAGAAGGGGAGTGAGTTGGGTTCGAGTATGTTTCCCCGATCACCGAGCTTAGTTCGGAAACAGGAGCATTGGATAGATGTTCCAAAACGGACTCGGGATTGTAAGGACCTGAACGACATGGAGTGGGACTCGAATCCCGTGTTGTTGTTTCGGACTGGTTCTCGACAGGCGTTTGTTTGCGCCTCGGAGTCGTCTCAACGTGAAAGCACCTCTTTTTGCGAGCGCGACAACTGAGACAGGGTATGGAGGATTAGCTGATAGAACCCCAGTCCACAGTCTTTGGGACTTATCTCGGGAGACACGCTTTCGTGTCGGAGCCTCTAGCGTCTGCCACACAATCTCCATGGTTTCCTGAAGGGTGTCGGAACGATATCAGGCGGCTCTTCCACCAAGTCAGAGTTCCAGGCCGGCTTTATCACCTTTCTTGCAGCGTCACTTTCACACAAAGCTGTCGTCTTGTCGGCTCTCCTACACTTGCATGCACTCCTCCGCGGTCAAAGGTGAACATGTCGGGACACTCCTCTTTGGGGACGGAGAGCCTTTTCCCCTTGCGCCCAATCTTGTGACGTCTTCCGACCCAAATACGGTAAAGATCTGTTGTCTACTTGTTTCCCCGCACCACTCTTGCACGTGCACCACTAAGACGCAGTACCACGGGAATAAGACTTCCACTGAGCTCAAAGAGTAGTCGAACCGCGTTTTCTAACTCAGCATCTCTGGCTACAAGTGATGTATTCTCTTGACAAATCGTAATTGTCGGGAGTTGAAGCTCAAAAGGAAGTGAATAGTAATACTTACACCAATTATAGGTACTTTATACGTAGTCGCATAGAGCTGCCATTCATAACTTGTGCCTCTTCTCCCCACGAGCAACCTCGAGAAACTCGCTCTGCGGAACCCCAGTGAGCCATCGATCCAGGCCAGCAAACACTTCGTGCACATTTCCCTGAGTGACAGCATCTATTTCCGGTTTGCGTATCAGCCTCTTGATTTCAATGAGACTCTCTCCGGCCAGGTGCTCTCCCAACCGCTCGGTAACCTCACGCAGTACGACTTCTCTGAACCTTTGATCGTCGCCTTTTCCCGTGTCGACTATAGCGTTGACAAACCCGCAGCGGTCCAGGTCTTCTGCTTGGATACGCTTGCTCATGAGGAGCGCCTCGTTGGCCTTTGCTACCCCCAAGCGCTGGACCAGCGCACGAGAGGCGCCGCCCTCTGCCACAAGCCCCGACGAAGAGAAGGGAGTAAGCAGGAACGTGTGCGGGGTGCAGTAGATGAAGTCGGCATGGGCTACGAGGGCAGCCGACAAGCCCACGGCGGGACCGTTGAGGCCGACTACGAGCACCTTCGGATGTGTGCTGAAGGCGTGGCAGATGTTGAGATTGAAGGCGACAAACTTCTGCAGGTATTCCTGGTAAAGGTCAGGATGCTGTCTTGAAGGCGAAGGTCGGGGCGCTGCAACATCAGCGCCGCTATTGATGCTGTTAGCAGGGTCGAGTTGAGGTTTTATGGGAGCGTACGCTGAAAAGTATCGACCTTTCCCGATAATCACGGTGATGTAGACCTCATTGTGATTCGCAACTTCACGGAGCTTCTGGGCGAGTTCATAGTATTGCTCCCGGGTCAAGGCATTCAGCTTTTTGGCATTGTCAATGGTGAGGATGGCGAAGCGGCCCTGATATTCGAGACGGATGACTGACTCTGGCCCAGGCTCCATTTCGATGATATTTTGTGAATTGTGATTGCATATATGGTAACTCACATGCTAGTTAGTTAACAAGTCTGTTTAGGAGAGTGGTAATTCGAGAAATGGCGGAGATTGCAAGCATTCCTACTTAGCAGGTCACTCCGTGATAATGTTATTAGTTAAGTATGTGGCTACAGGCCGGGAATAATTGAAACCTTGCTATGGTGGATTATAACCCCTAGGAGCTCCCATGGCGGGCGGTTGGGGCGTTATAAGCATCAGCCGAATCACTGGCGAGTAGGGCAAAGGGTCGAGGTAAGGTGAGGTGAGAGGCGACGCGAAACAACCCAGATAATGGTAGTTGCATTTCAAAGGCAAATGACCAGAAGGACAACTCAGATACATAACGTTCGCCTCTAGTTGTTTGTAGTGTTCAGTACTTAGTAGCCAGCGAACGTCACAGAGATGTTGATGCGATCAGTATAGCTTCGCTGAATAGTAAGCCCTTAGAGCATGGTATATCAACCGTGTTAGTTTAACCGTATAAGATAGTTATTGCAAGATGGGTTCGAGTCTCGGCGAGAGTGCGAGTACAGATGCACTCTGATGTTTCTGAGTCCCTTGGGGCATTCATGTGGATTTCCTACCACAGTTACTAATACTGTCACTTGAAATCATGCTTCCAGCAAACATCATCACCTGTGTGCACAGAAGTTGCTGCATACGAAAAGCAGGAACCTGACGCTCATAAGACTCATGAGTCTCAACAGGGAGCTCCTCGCAGAGCTGGAGACCCCATCTGAATTTCTACAAAGACTGTGTTTCTCAACCGAATGATGTGGTAAAACCTCTTCCATCACTAAGTAACTTGATATAGATATTTTAGTACCTGAAACATGCTAATAAAGGGCTCAGCACGAAGGCCCTCGCCGAGAAGACAGGCATTGAGATCTCTCTCTTGGACCACTTCACGAGACACTTTGCCGCTCACAGGGCTGTGAACTTCATGATATACAGTGGGTTGCATGCTAATACCTTCTCGAATACCTTTGGTGAGACAAATTACGAAGATGGCATCTTCTTTAGTATCGATATTAGAAGATAATTATTAGTTCTATCTTCTATGTTAAAGCTGCATATATAATATGAATGTCTATCAATCCCTTTTCAGTTCAAATATCCAAATGACAATGTCGGGTCAAAGTTGGAGATGTCCGTCTCGTTGGCGTTTGCGCCAAAGTCCCAAACAGTATAAAAGTTGACCAACAGAGGGGTACCAATTAGAGTGAAGCCGGCTGCGTTGCCGCCCTCGAACGGAGGCCAGCAGGCATCGTCTCTGTACGCAAATCCTGGACGGCGCAGCTGATCTCCGGTGAGAGTCAGTACCTGGGGATCCCTGTAGTCACCGAGACTGAAGGAAACGGCCCAAGACGAGTTGAACTCGCTGCAGAGGGGGATGTGATCACCTTGCAGGATGGCCGTGTAGTTCCAACCAATAGACTCGTACACCTTAAGGTTCTCCTCATCAGGGAAACTGATTGATGGGGCTCCCGTGTCAAAGACGACGTTGCCGATGTCGAAATCTGTCTCCGCCTCTACGACTGACCCGTTGGCAGTCGTCCTCGTTCCATTGACGCTCAGGATCATGCTGCGCCAGACATCGTATCCACCGTCTACACGAGTGATGGGAACCGTCGTCAAATCACCCTTGACGTATTTGCTCTCTCTCGACGCGCCAATGGTCAGCACACCGTCTCCGGGTTGGCCATTTGTATCGTTGAACTCGGTGCCATAGTAAATTCCAAACTTTGCCTCGTCAAGATTGCCTTCTGCCATGAGCGTCTCGACGACAGTGTTGGCGCCTCCATCGATGATAGAGCTGAAGGCGAGGCCCATGAAGCCGTCTGCAGCCAATGCAGACCAGTTGGTCTCGTTAGCAGCGATAAAATCCTGCTTCCATTTCAGACTGTCAACTTCCCACGTCTCCGATACTGTCAGGCCTGCAGTCCTTCCGCCCAAGTAACTGATGTCGGCATAACCTCCAGTGTAGCTGCCAGTGATCGAGCTGTTGATGTTGTAACCTACTCTATCATACCTGTTGATGCGTCAGAGTACATGTAGATAGCATGTGTCGTATTTATTATACGACTTACCCGCTCACGTTTGGGCATGTGGTTGTGCAACTTCCATCGACCGCCCATGAGGAAGAACTTCCAGTGTCGAAAAGGAGACGGTAATTCTTGGAAGGAGTTCCAATTCCAAACTCGACTGTTTTCTGTAGAAATGATGAGCAAAACCGGCCACAACTCATACATAGTCTCTGTACTTACGTAGCCATTGTCCACGATGATGGGCAAATCAAGCACAGCCGCTGTTGCGACGGCAAGACATGAAGCAGAGACTGCTACAGAAAAGACTCGGGTTGCGGCAGGCATGGCAGCTTTTTTCTCTTTTTCCTTTCTTCTTTCCCTCTTTACTTAATTCTGTCCTCTCAACTTGAAAGTGATTATTCACGTAGATATCAGAGGCGAAGGGAAACTGTTCTTATATGCTTTGGCTCTTGCTCACCCCCTCAAACGGCAACAATGCCATGGACCCAAGTAATCTCGGTAGCCTTTTTAGCTGTCGGATGAACGGTTCGACGTGGAGCCATTGTTGGTGCATACGAGCTTTTCACCTCGTATTCTCTCGGAGTCTGCCTTTATGCATGACAGGGATACGGGCCCCAAACGGATTTCAGGGTAATGACTGGTGCGAAATTCTTGAATTGTGGAAAGCTAAGACTCGGGCAAGTCGGGTAATCAAATCCAGTTTGAAAACGAAGCCTGTGCTGCTCAAGCTCAAACATACGGAGTAGAAGTGATGCCTTGGCTACTGCACCGCACGTATAGCTACCTACCTAAGTGGAGTATCTAAGAGACCAGCAGCCGCCTGTACAGTGTAAACTATTGAAGATGGCGACTCTTTTCTCTCTACTTCATAACAAATGGAGACCTATTTTTTATTCTTCTTCTCGTGTTGCCTCGATGCACGCAGCCTAACGCCTAATGCAGGCATCTTTTAGCCCTATGAACCCCAGCTCATGGATTTGATCGTCTCGAAACGCGTCCTTGTGTTCTACCCGACGCGCATAAATTGAAACACTTTACTCGTGGCGGAATTGTCGATCTCGAACATTCTCTTATCCTGACGCTGGTCTAACACTCTCAGAATAGTACCTGAATGTGCTTCAGCTCGTAACGGATTCCTTCTTGTGTTTTAGGGCGGTGGTGCCTCTAGATGTATCTTTGGCGTCGCATCAATAATTGGGATGAGGAAGTTTGAGTGGGGGTGTTGCTTGGAGAAATGAAAGTTTCCCAGATGTCTATAAATCATATCCCAGAGACTACAAAGATAGGAGATTTAGACTGATGGTGTTTTGAGTATACATCTAGTTCTCAGAAACGGCAAGATTAATGAGCGCATGTGATAAGACTTTGCTGTGACAACTAACTGTCCTTTCTAGTTGCACGATATGAAGGACTTAGACGAGAAGGTTTATTTATTTGTTTATTTATTTATTCAATCACTCATTTATTACCAGTGTAAGGTAGTCACAAAGTAGGTTCTGGACGCACTCGCAGACTTAATCTGCAAGCTGCAAGCTCCCTGAGGCTCTATGCAGCAAGAGTCATGACTAACTTTATCTGGCATCAAATTAAACGAGCTGTAGATTTAATCCCCTGGCTCTTATGTCTTCTATTCCGCTATTCTAAAAACACATAATCTCTTGTCTGGACTGTGGAAACATTCGCTCTGTACCATGCCTCCCCTCGTGATGGATGTGGCGACCGACTCCGTGCAGGTCGAGCCGCCATCATCAATCACGGATACCACTTCGTGGGCCTCACTCCTATTTGAGATACGTCAAATGATACTGAGCCTAGTAGGTTTACCCATCCTTGGGAGGCGATACAACGGACTGGGCTCCCAAAAGGTAGCTCGGTTCGCAACAGTGTGCTGGGAATGGCAGGTGTTCTTTGAGACTTGTACATTTCAGCGTCTTGTTCTTGATCCCGACTCTCTCGGCGAGTTTGACGCATTAATCAGACAAAATGACACTCGTTTGGGGTACATCCGAAAACTCTGGCTTCGGGTTCAGCTCCCAAAGTACGAGTGTCCCTATTGTGGTGAACCGGAGGATGAGGCAACACAGTATTAGTATGTTAAGCACCCATATCTCCTGGCCTGATACCGATGTACTTTGGTGCTAATTAACCTCCCAGCAACAACATGAAATTCACAACGTGTATTCAGTCTCTTCTTGGTACTCTCAAACTCTGGGATCCCGCGAGGCATGGGACAGAGGGACTGTCTCTGATGCTGTCTTTCCTCGCCCAGCGATACGGAGCATCGGTTTAACTGATGCGAAATCAAGGACGGTTATCCATTTCACTACGCCGAAGACCTGGATGTTGCACCTGGCATTGTTGATTCCCACCGGACGAATATTGCTGATCCCTTCCCCCGTCTCCTTCACCGCGGCAGTCCTCCGCCGTTGGACGGTGAGCACATCAAAAGGTTGCAGGGAACTCCGCTCTGTTTAGAGCCACAAAGAAGCGAGCGAGGCCACTTTGTCAGTCAATACAAAAGTCTTCCTGCCGTACCTATGGTCAAAGGACTGGTCATGCGCAGACAGTTTCGCAGGAACATTCACGTAAGGACACTCTCTTGGCTACTTGGTCGAAGTTTTGTTGCATTGGAGTGGTTTCGCTTGGAGAGGACTGTTTTCCCGGAGCTTGATAAACAAGTTTCCTTTGATCGAGGTATGAAACACGGACTAGTCTTTACGGCGAGTATCTGATGAAGCTGACGCCCCTTTCCTAGGCTTCCAGTTGCACTAGCTGCCCTCCCTGCCAAAAACATTGCGCCAACTCTCCTTCACGCAGTGGGAAATCCCCAAAATGGAGCGCAGTTATGGTCTCGAGGAATTAAATCGTGGAATTTCTCCACATGCTCAAGCTTACCTACCTCGGGAGATGGCAAAGCTTTTCCAAAGACTGGAGCGGTTTTGCCCGCCATGGCAGATGGACACAGCTGCCTTTCTTCAGTCCATTATTGAACTGAGTGTATCACCCGAGATGCTTGAAAGCTCCCTAAAGCACATAATCCTGCGTTGTTCACTCTCAATCTCAGACAGAAGCAGACAAGATTTCGAATCGCTGGTAATCCTGGCAGCTAAAGCGGCTCTGTCGCTGCCCCTACTAGAAGTCCTCGAGCTTTGGGGTACCTGTCTTGACGGGCAGGAAAGCTGCGCATACGTCTTCCGATACACTTATGAATACGGTCGAGCCAGTATCGTCTGGAGGAGCTCTGAAGAGACAAGGGTGCCTCAGACGCGGATTATCGCCAAATGGAGCGACGTGGCCCAGAAACACTCGTATGGGACTCTTGCGTATAACCTCGTCCCCTTTGCAGAGACGAGGACAGAAAATTTTAAGTCTGATGGAGCCTGCATATGTCGATATCTGCTGCTCAAAGATTTGATGTTTGATCCAATTACGCAGACAATCCTAGAGAATGAGACCTATGGATGGAGCTTGGGTGAGAAGAGTGATTTACTGCAGTAAGGCGATCCTCTGAATTCAAACCTCGCAACTCTAAATTCATCAGGTGGCGATGCATTGATGAATAGCCTCAGACTAGATACCGATCTCGCGCTACTACAAACGGAGCTCATGGCTTTCGATGCTGAAGTCGGCGTCTTTCTCCAGCGGCAACATGGATAGTACAGCTTGACAGTATATTCCGGGAAAACCTGTGGAGGAGCAGTGGCTTTAGAAAACCTCCCAAACGCTCAGGATAGAGATCATCCTGGGACATGAAATAAAATGGCAGCATTGGTCTTCGCTTCTGGCGGCGCATATCTGTCGCCTTTTACAGCCATATACACATAGACTTCAATCTCACTTGCGTCTATATTCCTCCTTCTCCAACTTCTCATCTACACATGCGTCAGGTCCTATAACGGGATTGCAACGTGCCGATAACCCTCCATCAAGCCTTACGGCGTAATCAACACCCCATCGCGAGCTCATGCCATAAGCCTGAAAGTCGGTTGATACAATATGCGCTCCACTGGCAAAAGCTGCATCACGCATGGCTGTAACGTTCTTGGAGAAAAGAGTATCCAGTGGCTCATCAGCTCGTGTGCGCACCCAGTAACCGGCCTTTACTTGCTTCTGTATGTTGGCCAGATTGTCACCGGTCGGATCATTGAGCTGAGAGTAAATGTCAAAACGGTTTGTTTAATCTGAAGTGACTCAAACACATTTATCTTACCTTCTGGAACGCACAGTCGGAACTTCCGGGTGCTGAGTTGGTAAACAAAACACGACCTTCGAGGTTTGGTCGATCTTTGATGTAAGCATCGCGCACCACATGAATCGGTCCGTTGTCGAAGAAGAAGAGAACGCGGTTACGGGCACTATCTAGATCAGGCCATCCGTGGGTAAGCACCGACTGCTCGAGCGTCAGATTACCTCGGCGGATATCGTCAGGGACAATGAGCTGTTCATCTGAGAATACAGTGCGAATCTCATCGTCCAAGCCCTTAAGAAGGCTTGTGTTGTTCCAGTGAATCGGCTTAGATCCTCCCAAAGCCACCAAATCTTCTTCCGAAGTTTTGAATTCAATCATGAACGGTATTGGGACGTGGTCTGGATGGGCCTTGCTCCAAGCTTTGACGACGTGTAGGCAACTCTGCAACGTATGGCAGGTGGCGTTGTAATCCACGTCAGCCATGTGTAAAATCTTGATTCCAGGGCCTTGCAGCTCTGGAATTGGCTCATCCGAATAGTTCCGTCGTATCCACGGGTTGGCATAGTGACCGCCATCAGGGTCGGCAAAGATGTCGAGTTCGAAGTTTCGAATGGACTGGAATGAAGCTTGGACATCCAGAGTTGGATGGGAGTAGAACAGGTTCTGGGCATAGGGCTCAAGGGCAAGGAGCCTTTGTTGCTCTACTGGGCTTGCTTCGCGGTGATACGAGTTGTGAGTGCCAACGACTTGGATGTGGTTCATGCGCAGTTCGTCAGGGGACCATGTAAGGCCGTTTTTGGTGTACACACCGCTGGAAGAAACGCTGTCGCCAAAGAGTAGTGCAAAAGCCACATGCGCGTATGCAATGGCAGCTGCAATTTGCCTGAAAAGCGGTGTCATGACGAAGGCTAGAAACCAGTCCATTTGTAAACAAGAGACTCAGGAGGTTGCGAGGGTACAGACCAGATGCAAGGCGGGGTAAAGGCGTCAAGGTGTCTTCATGCATATACGAATATTGATGCGAGACGTTGCAGCATGGAACTTTAAGGTGAGTGTGTACTTTGCCGATTCCTCCCAGCGGTGCGAAGCAAACATATGGCCATGGCGACATGTAATCCCTGCTGACTCTCATGACGAAGCACATGTGGTTTGTCACGTTATGGTTCTAGCGCTTCTAATAGGCTGGTTTGTGAGCTCATGGTCGCCACTAATGAGGGTATCAATGAGGGGATTTGCAGGGAACTGAGTGGACCGTGGGACAAACTCCATCATACGCTGGATCGAGTCTTCTCTGATACGGACACGCATGGGAGTTCTGGCTCTACTGATTGGACACCGGAACTCGAACTAAGTTAAACGCTCGACTTTAACTACTTGATATGTTGGACTGCTTGTCCATAATAAGCGACTATACCTGAACAGACCTACAAGTGTACAAGTGACATCTCTCACTGTACACCCAAAGACTCGAGCAAAACCTGTTCAGACCTCTTCAAGATCTTTTCAACCACGTTGGCATCGTAGAATGCTTCATTCCACGCACCTCTCAGCACAACTTGACCTTTCCAGGTCCATAGAAGAAACTGTACAAAGGGGCTCTGGATTGAATTGGCCAACCAAAAGTCTTCGATTTCCCACGACCCAAACGTGCTCCTTGTGAAGTTGTCAACGATCCCGAGAGTGGTGAGCCACGGCGTCTTGGTAAAGCTGGCTCCTTCGGCTGTCGCTTCCAGATAGAGTGGGAGATGGCAGAAAGAGCGTCAAGTGACCCCTCAGCCAGAGGGTGATCCAAGGCCTTGCGATAGTAATCTGACAAGTCCGCCGTTGTCTTGACGAAAGTGTTGGGTTGTATAGGTACTCGGAACGGCATGACGGTGAAGTGGCAGGCAATTCGACTCAACTCCTTGGAATAGTCGTCTCCAAAGTATCGGCGAGCATCGATATTAGTGTATCCAGCCCAAGTATCGCCGGCTTTGCCTTGTACTTTGAGCTAGTGCTCCTGGACGGCGAGGCCAACGGCGACGTGAACAGCCGAGGTGACGGTGATTTCCTTTTCCTTACAAGCTGCGATGACATTCGAGCTCTTCTTGGGGCTTAATTTGACCTGAAGTCGCAAGAATCCTTTCGGCGATGCTGAAGCATCTTTCACTAGGATCAATATGGGGTTCTCCGTCATGCCTCGCTCAAGAGTTCTTTGAGCAGCTGCTTCGGCCTTTGTAGAGGAAGTTTCCGGAACTCCAAGAATGCTCTCAAGAGAAAGTGGTAGCACTTTCCTTACTATTTCAACGGTGACTGGCGTTCTGGCCTGGCTTGGACTTGCAAGAATAGAAAAGAAGCTGTCCCAAAAGAATAAGCATCCTCTTCCATCTATGAAGGCGTGGTTGGTCTGGAGAGTCAACTCGCGTCTTTTAGGGAAACAGAACAGCGTCATGTAAGGGTGCGAGGCGCATTCCTGAAACACATCGTCCGGTGCCTTATCTTCGAGGGTAATGAAGGTCTCCAGAAGCCAATTTTCCAAAACTTGTCCCTCCAACACTTCGACAATCTCGGTAGACTCGCCATGCCTGCCGGTAATTTGAGGTGCTGTGGTTCTCGTGTCTGCCCAAGCCTTCCTGAGAGATGTCTCGATTTCATGATTTGCCAAGGCGCTCGGGTTCTTGAATTTGGTTGTAGTGAACAGAGTCCATGGGGCCGGTTCTCCGAATGGTCCCTGAGTGAAGAAGTAGAGCTGCTCAAAGACGCTGCGTGTGTGTTCAAAGGTAGTTGGTGAGGTTTGTTCCCAAGTAGAGGCCATTTTTTTGCAATGGATAGTCCAACAAGATATTGACTCACTTGGCAAGAATCGGTTCTTGTTATGAACGATTCCTTTGGTGATCGGCCCTCAGCCACCACTTTTAAGCATCGAGGCGGCGCTGCAATTACCCATTATGGGCCAAGACAACATTTCCCTGTTGAATCCTCACCAGGACAGCAGTTGTGTCCCTTCGCTAGACTTAACATAGAAATGTTGACGTACCCAGGCTGATCAGTGTCAGAAAAATTCCGGTTCTAGAAGAGCTTGCGTGAACCGAAATAGCTCGTGGTCTGAAGTCAGCATATTCTCTGACTAAGTGGTTGAATCAGAACTGAAAATAAACCGAAGTAGTACTTTAAATTGCTCATCAGTGTAATGGTATAGGTGTGGACAATTATAAGAGAACTGTGTGGTCAAAGAAGAACATCTCGAAGCTCGACTCTAGGGTGATCTGCTAGGGACGTGAATATGAAGACACAACTGGAACTCGGTTTCATGAAGGCTTTTCATTACCTGCAAATCATTCATGAATTCGTATTAGTAACTAGCTAGATAAATGCTTCTTACTACTTGACATTTCATTGAGCTGCAAATTACAAGATGCCTTGACAAACGGTATGTCAACTATCATCGGATTAAGTGCCGAGCGTCTCGGCCGAGGCTCGGAGCTCCGGTCGGCGATCAATCGGCCGAGCGCGAGACCGTGATTTTCAACTCGAAGACTCTGAAAAGCTCTTATAAATAATTCGGAGAAAACCATTCAAGCATCACTTTTAATCAAAATCAGAAACATGTTGCGAATCTCTGCAGGTAAACTGCCTAGAGCCTGGAAACCCGTGGCCAGCTACACAATGTCGTCATCTCAGCCAAGCCGATACTATCATGCCACTCCATCAGTGAGCAAAGATTGGAGCTCAAACCAATATCTCAAGTTCAACGCTGAACGCACTCGACCGGCCTGGGATCTTCTCTCTCGGATTCCTCTGGAAGTGCCCAGGCGCGTCGTTGATTTGGGGTGTGGTCCTGCTAACTCGACCGAAGTTTTGCTGGCGCGTTTCCCAAGTGCCGATATCGCGGGCATAGACTCGTCAGAGGACATGATCAAGAAAGCCAAGGCCACGCTCCCACAGCTGGACTTTTCAATCGGTGACCTGGATACATACGAGCCTGGTGAATCCATCGATGTATTCTTTTGCAACGCTGTTCTGCAATGGATCCCGCATGACGAACGCATCGGAGTGGTCACAAGGTTGATCCAGTCACAACCGTCTGGGGGCGTCTTTGCCTTTCAAGTTCCCAACAATCTCACCGAGCCGTCACACGGAGCAATGACAAAGGTCGCTGAGAAGGGGCCGTGGACCAAGTTCTACAATGGGCAGATTCCTCAAAGAACCGAGATCCAAACTTCTCAGGAAATATACGATCAACTCGGTCCCCATTGCTCCAACGTCGACATTTGGCAAACAGAGTATCAGCATGTGATGGATGACCACCAACAGATTGTTGAATGGGTCAAGGGAACTGGCTTAAGACCATTCATCAACCCCTTGCCACCCACAGAGCAGGAGGGATTTCTCGAACAGTATCTTGAGGAGCTCAAAAAGGCATATCCGGTGTCGTACAACGGCAAGATTCTGTTTAAATTCCCGCGATTGTTTGTAGTTGCGGTACGAAAGTAGAAGAAGTGACCGAGTTTTTCTTCCATCTACGAATGTGCAAGGACTGAAGCCATTTCTTCGTTGAGACAACCTCATCTATGTCGGCAACCACGTGCCGAAGCGCTGGCTCAGCCCCAAGCCACGGCTGTCTCGGAATCCGGCACGGCAGAGGTCTGGACCGACAAACGGAAGCTGTTGAAATTGGCGGTTGATAGTTTAGGGGAAAGACAAGCGCACTGCGACGTTCCTGGCGATAGCTCGGCACCTTAGCGCTGGCGCCGTGTATGGATGGGCCTTTATTGATTTGGTGGGAGACGATGGCTCCTAAGCCATAGTCAACTTCAACGGTGTGGCTTGCAATAGACCTTTTTATTCATTTCATGAGAGGGAAAGCTGCTTCGGAGCCATCCGAATCCCCGCAAAGCACCAGGGCCAAACATGGGGGAAAGGGGTAAGGCTGAATGAGTAGTCGACCGTTCGGGAGCCGGAACTAGGGCCCTATCTCGTATTTAATGCTTTCAATCTATTAAAAGTAACCAAACAAGTCAGTTTGTCTGAAAAACAACATACTAGTGACATGAGATTGCAATGAGAGGGAAGCCAAGCCGCCATTTGAAGTACGACGCCACTCTGACAGCGTATTGATGCAGGTAGACGCCGGGCCAGTGTTTGCATAGTGTCATAGCCAATCGTATAGCAAGAACCTAGCAGAGCTGATTCAGGCGAGCGGTTTAGTATAGCGGATGGCATAATTCCAATTCAATGGTGCGTGCTACGGTGATTCAGCCCGAGCTGTGACTTGGCTGACAAACGACGGTGATGCCAAGAGGCGACATGGCGGCGAAGTCTACTTTAGCCCTGTTTAGATTAGATAGCCAAAGCTGGAAGAGCCCAGACTGAAACGGATCGACTTCACACGATACGATGTTCGCATGAGCTACGAGACGAAATTACCGTAGCGGCCTTGATAGTACCTGGCAAGCCCGTAACACCATTCTCAATGTCCTTAAAGCCTCCTACTTCCCACCCTGAGTTCCATTCAATTCTCCATCGACCTTCCTTCTCATACCAACAGTCTCTCATTTCAACATTTTCTTAAGCGCTTCAGCTTTCAGTCGCTCTTTCAACAAACATTCGTTTCTCCATCTCACACACTACGCCCTTCATTATCCTCTACCATCATGAAACTGTCTGCTGTTACTCTCCTCGCCGTTGCGGTCGGTGTCCTTGCCGCTCCCGTCGCCCAGCCAAACGCTGTTGCTTCCTCGTACGAGGCTCCTCAGGACAGCTACGGCAAGGACGTCTACGAGAGCCCCAAGTCATCTGACTACTCCGCCCCCAAGAGTGACTATGGCAGCAAGTCCACCGGCAAGAAATCCTCGGGCAAGAAATCTTCTGGCAAGAAGTCCTCCGGAAAGAAGTCCGGTGGTAAGAAGTCATATGGAAAGAAGTCGTCTGGAAAGAAGTCTGGTAGCAAGAAGTCTAGCGGCAGCGAATACGGCAATGACTACGGCAACGACTACAGCTACGACGAGAAGTCCGGAAAGAGCAAGGGAAATGACTATGAAAGCCCCAAGAATACCCACGAGGCGCCCAAGAATAGCCACAAGACCCAATACGGCGGCAAGGAGTCTGGCAATGACTACAGCTATGGCAGCAACGAGTACAAGAACACCGACAACAGCAAGTCCACCAGCTACGGCAACGAGAACTCGGAGACTTATGGCAACAGCCCGTCTACCAGCTACGGCAAGAACTAGGGCAAAAAGGCCTACTACTAGGAGCTGCAAAGGGCGTGTTGGTGTTTCAAGGCAAGTAGCAGTTGGAAATAGCTGTTGGGGTGAGGTCTCATGGGACAGACACAATTGATCATGTAACGAAGTTTGTAATATCTTGTAATTATTCAAATGATATTTCAGTTCTCCTTCTCTGGCCAACTGGCAGAACAATAAAATAAAAATCCCAGAGACCATCATTCAACGTTCATCTGGGCAGTAACCCTGCTTCTTTACATTCTTCTCATTATCTGGATAACAGCCAAGATTTCGTACGCCCCTAACTCGCGGGTTAAGTTTCGAGTCAGTCACTCATACCCAAGTTGAAGCTGTTCATCCTATTGGGTACTCAAGAGCAATTATAGTTGTCAAGGAGGACGAAATGGTGGATATTTCGTGCCCACTAGCAATATTTCAAGCCAGAACCTACGGCATTAAAAAGCAGAGATCTCTCACGCAGATTAACGCTTAGGTGTAGCATGGCAACTTTTGCTGTTATACTTGGATCGATTTCGATCACTGCACTCTGCATTATACGCTTGCGGGTGCTGCCCCCAAGTGGGCGACATAGTTGCATATTCTCAAAAGAGGAAGACTGCAAGGCGGCTTTGTCTCATCTTTGGCCCGGAATCATGTGTACCAAATTTAGTGATTTCGAAGCCGTGCCATGAGGTGCCTCTTGTCACTGATACGGACCCATACGCGAGGGGTTCCGCTGTACTGTGGTTGATGCTTCCATTTAGGGAGATGAGTTGAGACGATTCGATTCAAGGCTTGACGACTTTCTATGGATGTAGATCAGCTCTGGCGGGATAGTGCTCAGAGGTTCTACCCTGGCTGTCTGGATACTGGGCTCAGCCAGCGACGCCTGGACTGGCGAGTTGGATTGACCGGAAGATTCTGCAGCATCAGGTACATCCGAATCTGGCTTTATCTGACTCGGTAATTGTTCTCTCCAAGTTAACACTGACAACTGCGAGGGGCTCGGACGAAGTTCCGATGAGAGTGATTTTGATGTTGAGTTAGAAGGTAGGCCAGGTGTCGTCGGGAGTGTTGTTGGCTGCATGGGTAACGAAGCCCTGTGCTGGCGAGAGCTTGAGTATGTCTTGGAGTGTGTGCAGCTACCTGATGACAATTGTGAAGGGCTGAACTCCTCAGTGCTTTCGGTATTTGCGTCGAGATGTAGTAGATGCTGGAGGGAGTTTGTCTTGGTAGAGCTCAGAGGCGACACGGTGTAGCGATATGGTACCGTGGAGACCAAGGATATTTGAGAGACAGACGCAAGAGAGGACGAGTGCATTGGAGTCAACTGTGGTGTCTGTCCGGCGCCGTCATTCAACAGCATGGACAGGCCACTACAGTCGGTAGAGCCAAGAACAACACGATCGCTCTCCGACTTCTGCTGCTGCCACCGAGGAACAACTTCCTTTTCATCGCAATATGCGACAGAGGTAGGCACGGGAGCCACACAGCGCGGATCCGAATCTATTTCTTGAACATTGGCATCATAGACCGGGCCAGGTGTATTGCTTCGACCGTTTGGGGGGAGTGATGAAAGGGTATAGCCTGTTGTCACTTCTGTGTATGTGACGTTGACCGAGGGCAACGGCTTTCGAGTTGGCATAGTAGAGACGGGCAAGGCGGTGATGACGTTGTGGTTCACTACGGGATGGCGGTTAGACGACGTGTCAACGAAAGCTGGTATGAGTAGATAGAATATGACTTGCCTGAGAGGTCGCCCATCAAATCTCCCAATAGGGTGAGATTATCAAAGACTTGAGGAGTCGTTACAATGGCCGGCATCTGTCTGTCTTCCTTCCTCTCGTCATTGTCCGTGGTCGGTGCCATTAACGCGACCTGACGCACGTAGTTGAGCTCGGCCAATACGGCGGCATGATGGCAACTAAGAACGGGCTGCCGGGTTTGGAAGTCCAATGAATCAACAAGAACCCATTTCAACTTGTTTCGAAACGGCGTCTTTCCCTCGTGCACTTCTGGTCGGCACTTCTCCACGAGCTTGCAGATATCCCCCAAGCCGTTGCGAGCTGCTTGTATGATGCTGTCAATGCGGTCGATGACGCCCGATTCCTTCCCAAGAAGGCCGGCGTGTTCATTCCGTAATTGGATTAGATGCTGAAGGTCGTGGTCACAGGTACGGACGAGCTCTAGACAGGACTGAACCTGGCTGGGGACCTGGTCGTACTCAGTGGCCAACGTGGCTACCTGGCGCAAACGGCTGATGGAACTACGCATTGTCGGGGGAGAGGAGGTTGATCATGAATGTTTGCTATTTTGCGGGGAGAATGCTTATCAGCAGAGCCATAATAATAACGGTAGAAGCAGTCCTTACTTGCGGCTTGCATAATGTTGCGAGACCAGCTGAGCCTCCTCTGCGAAGCTGCTGGGCCAGCAAAGCTATGCTTGTAGCCTAAGAATAGCTCGCAAAGGAAATCTAATGTGCAGAGAAGCCAGGACAAAGGAGGGCACAGCCAGGCAGGGTGCGGCTCTGGGTAGACATTGCCTGACGATCTGAGAGAGGGAGTCACGTAGTATCCGTACTCATGAGAGAATTTGGTTCGATCAGGTTAAATGGACCTCAGCCCCCAACAGAAGTGCAGTTGCACCAGCACTCTTTAGGAAGAGCAATGCGCAGCAGTGAGACATGTGCAACGCAAACAAGCGGAATTGGAGCCGACTCCGCCCGACGGTACAGGGATCCTTGTTTAGAAAATGGCCGGGAGGAATGTGACCGTCTACGAAGAGATCAGTTATTTAAAGGTATCATTGAGTACAGGAAAAGGTGAGTTGGACCAGAAGTCACACAGTCCAGAGTATCCGTATGAATATTCCGTGTATCTGCTCGGGGCGAGTGCTGGCATCCGGCAATAAACCGCCGTAAACCATGCAGTACCTGTTTCATTTCCTAAATTAGCTGTGCAGTAGATTATGGCAGGCAACATTCCTCTCCCTTCAATATGGAAACTGATCAGCTCACTGTGGTGACCCTGCGAGACTATTCATGCAGCTAAGACGAGACACACAACCAACACACAATTACAATAGGCCAGAAACCCCCGCGGTCATTACACCATACTGGGGCAGCGGTCCCTTTGCTCGCTAACTAAAGTGAAAAGCGTAAAGCCTCGTCTTCCTGCTTCAAGAGGGAAGAGGCAACTGCACTATATCCCGAATCACCCGCGTACAGAGTCTAGCCGCACAGTACTCGGTTCCACCACCCTGCGTCCAGGACCATCGTGGCTCCCGACCTTGTCGAGTCCAGGGCACACGACCACTAGACCAGATCCATCCTTTTCGAAGACAAAGTGCCAGTCTTGCGGTTGAGACAGCAGCACGTAGCCCAACTTTGTGCACTCGGAGATCACGTCCTGCAGGTGCTCCGTCTGCGCGTCACGGCTGGCCTCGTCCGGTGCAACAAAGTAGTGCAGAAACGTATTTAGGGCATTGGCCAAGGCCGCAGCCTGAGAGGAGACCGTGGACTCGAGCACGGGCAGAGCATCTCGGCCACTGGGGTTTGGGTGGAGGAGAAAGGCGGAGAGACGACGCCACTGGGACAGGGCCATGGATGCAGCTGAGCATGTTGGTTAGATTGCAGATGCTACGTAACAAGGGAGGCAATGTTAATTCACTCACCAAGGTCGTTCTTCGGGGGAACTGACTGTAGGAACGCGGCAATGGGAGCTGGGAGCATGGTGAGGCGACTGCGAGAGTGCGTGTCAACGCTTTTGAAGACGACTTGCGAAATGACATGTCTGAGACCAACGCGACGAGACTGTGTCTTCACACAAATGGCAGCAACAGCATCGGCATTGCGATGGAAGCCCAGTGGCGTGAGAGCCTGCGACACAGCTGAGACGCTCGCCGTTGGTCCAAGATGGTAGTTGTTCTCAACATGTTGTTCAATTAGATGGCCTAGAGCCTGTAGTTCATTCTTGATTTCTCTGTCGGGCGTCGCGTCGAGTAGAAACTGATCAAGCCGGGGGTCGCTGTTGTTGGACGAGTGGCTGGCTACCAGAGTCGGCTTCGCGTGGCCTTTGGAGTCGGACACAGCTGTCGTCGGGCTGGTCGTGTTCTTGCTGCGACGACAGAAGAGAAGCCAGGCAGCGACAAGTCCAATGAGAAGACCTCCGACAGCACAAGCGACGGCAACTCCTGCGAGGGTGCCTTTGGAGAAGTGTGACGAGCTGTGATGTGTCGCCGGCGTTGTAGCCTTTGCAGAGGCCGAGGGCGATGCAGTGGCAGATACGGTAGCAGTGTTGGCAGTGTTTGCGATGCTGGAGGAACCCGATGAACTTTTCGCTTTGGCAGTATTCGTTGAACTACCTCCAAGTGTTTCTGTGTATGTTGTTGTCCAGGGAATTGTTTTCTTGGTTGAGTGGGTTAACGCTGTGTTCTTGCCTACCGCCACCCACGTTGCCACTGTGCTGATGCCAGTTGATGTTTCGGTGACAACTGTTTTTGAGATTGACGATGCCATTCTCAGAGTTCTTTTGTAGCCAAAACCTCAGCTAGAGGGCGACAGACGGTGCGAAGAGGGGTGAGAGAGGGTGAAAGGGATTGAGAGAGGGAGTGCCGTAAGATTTGATGGGAAGAGTCGGACGAGAAACTCTTCCAGCTGAGGATTACAAGGGAAGACTAGATCAGTACACGTTTTGAATAGCAAGGCATACGGGGGGGCTCCGGTAGGATCCTCTGCGCAGAGGCGTCCATAGAAGGCAAGCACTGCGCCATTTCGAGAGATGTGTTGCGTGGTAGGTACTCTGTAGGTGGTCCAGCTACACTGCAGTACTTTGACGGAAAGACTTCTCCGCAAAAGTGCATAAGCAGGCCTCAGCCCCCGAGGGCCAGGTAGCAATGCTACGTTAGACCACTCAACTTTTATGCAGGCAAAGCAGGGTGTCGTTGGTTTGAGATATTCCAACCCCCCGCCCCCATTCACTCAATGGGGCCACCGCTAATCAACACGCAGTGACTTTAGCACTCGCCTTTCGTTCCCCTGTAGTCTCTTCTATGGATTCTGTCCTTCGTAAGAGGCTCTCCCTAGCTCATGTTACCTCCGCATGCTATGACTGAGCAATAGCCTGGTCAGCTATTGAGACCTAAGCAAGATGGACAAACAGCCAGACGTTTTTGTGTCCGTTGACCTCGGAACAACCTACACGGGTACGTACGTCTGTTGCCATGACTCACTACCAACTGATTAACTTGCGCAGGTGTCGCCTGGATGACCCCAAAGACGCCCATCCAGGTCATCAGCGACTGGCCGGGCAGCGGAGACCGTGGCGAGCGCAAAGTTCCAACGAAGCTCGTTTACAATTTCGACGGGACCTTGAGCTCATGGGGCTTCATGTGCTCTGACGAGGACGAGCTTGGTTCTGAAAAGACGAGGCGCGAGTTCTTCAAAATCTTCATCGACGAGGAGACGTTGGCTGCAGCCCAGCAACAGGGTCTCTCGAGCGCCCCGCGGGACACAGCCGAAGCTCGGAAGTTCCTCACGGACTACCTACGTCAGATCTACAACCATATTAAAGAAAGTATCGAGATCCAGCTGGGCAGACGACACGTGGGTGGATGGAAGGAAATGGCCGTCACATTTCTGTTCAGTGTACCGACAACATGGACCAACATGAGCATCATCAACGTTTTCAAGGGTATCGTGAGAGATGCCGGGTTTGGTATAGAAGGGCGTCATCACACAGCATACGTCGATCTCACCGAGGCCGAGGCCGCATCAGTCGCGACGCTGAAGACGAGCGCCATCAACTTCAGTGTAGGCAGTGTATTCCTCACTGTTGATGCGGGAGGGGGGACGACAGACCTTGCTCTCATGAAAATCACATCAAACAACTCAGCCTTTCCTCAAATGTCGCAGGTTGCGGCAGTGAGAGGCATCGGCATTGGGTCATCCTTGATCGATAGAGCATTTGTGCGTCTCGTCGCGCAGAGACTGGCCGCAAATTCCGACGCACAGGAGAGGCTGCCAGCGGACTTGGCAATGACCATGGCGAGAAACCATCATTTCAGAACCGTAAAGCACAAGTTTGGAGAAAAGGTGTACATGCAGTCGACCTTTAAGATCCAGATGGAAGGCGTGGCGTATGATTTCGTGCACCAGGGATTACGGATTGAGGGAGGACGTATGCACTTTTCAAAGTCGGTTCTCTCAAATGGTACGCAGTACGAATGGGCTGACTGACATGAGATAGAGAGGAGATTCAATCCTTGTTTGACATCCAAATCGAAGGCATCATGGGCCGCATCAAGGAGCAGTTGGACTGGATGAAGGACAATGGAATGACGGACCAAGTGGTAAGTATCTGCTAGACCGACAGTGAAGACAATGTGATTTCTTCTAATCACATTACAGCAATACATGATCTTGGCAGGCGGCCTTGGAAGCTCTGCCTATGTCCGAGAGACGATACAGCAACAACTCGCCAACTATCAACATCCCAATGCGCGTCAAGTTGTCGTTGTGCCATGCCAAGAGCCACAGCTCGTAGTTGTCCGTGGACTCCTTCTGGACCAACAGCAACGTCTGGAAACAGGAAACATCTCAGTGCTTGCAACAAGGATAGCCCGAGCCAGTTATGGTGTCGTTATCCAAGAACCCTATGACGCTCGGCGCCACTTTGATGAGGAGGTGAGAGTAGACGATTTCGATCCGAAGCGGAAATGGGCCATGAACCAGATACAGTGGCTTATTCGCAAGGTATATACTTCTCAGTTATTTAAATTTACTTACAGGAGTTGATGCTGACTTTTCAAATTAAACAGGGCGATGTCATTGATCCAACTTCTCCTCTCAACAAGACATTTGAGATACAACTCGATGCGGGCGATGCCACAAGATCGTGGGATGCAGAAATCGTGGTATCAAATAACGACTCGTCCTTTTTACCACGCAGTCTAAAACAAGGTATGATCTAACTGCGACCCAACCGTCCTCGTTCTCAGTCTGACCAAGGCAGCTGGCGCAAAAAAGCTGTGTTCCGTCAAGAGCAACTTGGCCGGTCTTCAACAACAGCAGATGATCCTCAAGAAGAGAAGAAGATCCTGGTTTCGAAAGGGCGTTTCATTTTACCTTCTACAGTTCGACGTACGAGTCATTGTAGCGCCGGCAGACTTGCGCTTTGAGCTCTGGTTTGATGGATATCGTTTCTCGGGGAATCATGAGCCCATTGCTGTGACGTGGGATTAGGGAGTAGAACACAAAGTCTAGGTGTATCAGGGACCAGAACGACTTTGAGCTCTTGAGTAAGCCTTTGCAGTCATAGGTATTAACTGTCATTATGTAGTTCTTAGATATCAAACCCCAAATACTCCCGATCATCATCGATGACTCTACCCCATTCCAGTAATAGTCGAAACATGTAAATCTGCATGTCTTCCGTCCTCAAAGCCTTTAATGCCCAATCGCGGCCCTGGTCCGCAATCTTCTGTGCGTGCTTATTACTCTTATTTCCGTCTAATATATTACTTCCTTTCCCAGAGAAGAAATCCAATAGAGCCCAGAAGCCAGACCCTAATCTGACATCCACGGGTATATAGTGATGCCACGCGCTGAGCCGCTCATCAAACCATGCATGGAAAAGAGCTGCTCTGTAGACAAGACTGTGGCTTTTGAGAAATGGAAGAAATCGGCCACTGAACCCCGCTCCGTCCAGGTCGACAAGATGCCGGAAGTGCCAATGATCCTCAAAGGGGGTCACCTGGGACGCGAGGCTCTTCGAGTCCTGGGAAGGCTCAAAGTGCTGGCCGCCTTCATGGATCTTGTCTAGACGAGGGGCAGTCGCTTGCATACCGTCGGCCCATTCGTGGAACATGTGTAATTCCGTGGCACAATCCTCTTCATGGCATCTTGACATGATCCCAGCGAAAGAGACATTGGCAAGAGGGCAGTTTCGGTTCCCAGCCGACTTGATCTCCCTCTCATACGCCTCATGCACAAACCGGGCTCGTAGGAACCCTGTCCAAGAACCATGAGCTGCATATCCGTCAGAGCTTGAGCCTCTCCAGAACAAGGCGTTTTGCTTCTTGTCCCAAGGCACATCGGCCGTCTCGTTATAAAGGCTTTTTTGATCAAAGTTCCACGGCGACGGTATCATGATATCCGAGAATCCTCCCACGCGGCCTTGACTGAAGATGGGGAAAAGCGTATTCGTTCCTACCATGGCTGAGGGCGAGATAATGAAGCCGTCGAGATAGGCCATGTCAGGTTGGTGGCAAAGATTGTGAGCCGCCTCTGTACTGGTCACCACTGACCCATCATCAGTAAGCACAGAGTGTGGAAGCATGCATTCTACACAGACAGTGCTCCAATCCCACCAACGCCTTCTCCTCGCTGGAGAGGAAGGGGGGCATGACGGGGCCACGAGGTCGTAGTATAGCTGCCATCGGATGTTGTCGGAGAAGTAAGGTGACATGGCGTCTCTTGGGAGTGGCTCGCGGAAATTTGCTGGCCACTGAGATTCATTAGACTCTCTCGTGCTGTTGTGTAGCTTTCGATTAGAATCTACCATGTCAGCCATGACTCGTCGTGCTACGTCCTTATTGGCGAGCATCTGTTCATAAGGCACTGCCATGCGACACTCATCCGCGAGGTTCAGGGCAATATCCATATCTGGCAGCCACTTGGCGAACGGCTCTATCATCCGCTGCATGGAATCCATCATCCAGCGGTGTGAACCCGGTACATGAGGGGACTTCTCAACTGTGCCGTTTCTGATGCGCATGCCGCCCATCTCCAGAATGGAATAGTCGAGTAGATGGGATGTTCTGCTCCTGAGGGTAGCAGGCTCAACCGCCCAGAACTGGAGTAGGTCCTCATGGATCTGATTAAAGTCATCAATGACAGGCGACTTATTGTCGAAAGCAAACTGATACCACTTGTCGAAGTTGGGCGGAGGTGGTAAGCCATATCTTCTCTTATACTCAATAACTGCCTCTTCTAGAGTCTGGCTCGTCGTGGCCTGGCTCATCCAGTGTTTGGATTTCGCATCAGCGGCAGCAGTGAGCTCGTTGACGGCTCTGCTCAAAGGCAAACTGACCAAGAGGTTTGGCAGCAAGCTTGAAGTGAAGAGAGAAATTAAACAAACTCCAATAAAAACAATGGCAAGGGATCGATGCATGAAGGAGGTAGTCGATGGCTGAAGGTTCTTGGCAGGATGAAGTGCGAGCCAGCAAAGGACTCCAATCAAGGAGGCTGCAATGGACTGGACAGCGAGGGGACTGATGGAAGGTGCAGTACGTAATAAGATGCCCGCGCCAACAATGGGAATATGAAAGCCGAAGAGACAGACTGCGCTAATGAGCAGAGCGACACTCGTGGGATGAAGCAAGTGGAAAACAGAAAATCCGCATACGACAGCTGTTGCAGCAAGGACTGAGTCAATTACCAAGTCTTTGACGTCTAACCAGTGCGGACAAAAAGTCCAATACAGCTTTCCGTCGACGAATAATGTCGGGGAGACAATGAAAAACCCGAGTAGAGCTGATGTGAGAAGTACAAGCGGCAAGAAGTCACTCTTCTCCATTCTCTCGTCAGCTTCTCGGGCGCGGAGATCTGAAATGTTGACCAGGAGTAGACCATCGATAAAACAGCTCAGGAACTGGGCGCCCAAGGTGCAGGTCCTCCATTGCCAGCCTGAAGGACACACTGTGCCCGTGGTGGTCCGAGATTGGCCCAAGGCCGAGATGGCAGCAAGGCCCCAGGCGAGAGCGATGAGGCCGTACGCCAGCGCGGGACCAAGTCGTCGAGGTGCGGGACGGCTGTTTGTTATCTCTCCCAAGTTCAGGGCTTCCCCCGACGCGGATTTGGAAAGGCGAATCGCAGAGATGCTGAATGCGTCAAAAAGAAGGACGATCAGCGGCAGAAAGGCCTACAAATGCTGTGAGTACGTCGAAGCCAAGCAATTATACAGTCACACAGTGGTCTCACCTCTATTCCTGGGGTACCACATTGCGTCGTCCGGACGGTGAACCAGAACAAGTACAGTCGCAATACAACGCATCCGACAAGAAGACAGAAGGGGACGAGCAGGGGACGAATCTGAGTCACGCTGGACTTCAGAATGTATGCAATATTCTCTTTGCTGGGTCCACTGAGCTGGCTGCAATGACCGACGCGCGCGTCAGAGGATGAAGGTTGAAGGGCGCGTAGAAAGAGGGTTTTTGGACCGCAGTCTTGGCCCGAGAAGCGCGCCAAAGCCAACAGAGAAAAAGCAGCGACAACCAGAGTGAGGACAGCCAAGTGAATGGGTCGTTCTGCAGAGCGACGATTAGGTCTCCGAGGAGTCTAGGGAAGTCATAGATGGGAGGATGATACCGTAAGCTGCACTTGTATAGTACCTCGACGATAAGAGAAATAAGCTTATGATCAAGCCTCTGCATGAATCTGGGTTAGCGCTCCATGCCAAGGGCTCGGCGATGCCAGGGTGCAGGCAAAGAGAGATTTGGTGATGGGTATCGCAATAGCAAGCCAATACGAATATTCGTACTCACAATAACGGGACGGCATTCAGAGGGACGGGGCCGGCCATTCTTGGCATGGCGAAAAAGACATGGAGGGGTCAGAAGGCGACATTATGGGATATGAGGGCGAGACAGGTTTAAAGGGGCGCTTCCAGCTCAGCTCAGCTCCTACGATCGAGCTCCTGTTGGTTGGCTTTGGCGTCACATCCACTCATTCAGCCGACACTCAGCCACCAGAGTAGGATTCTTCTAGTGCTGACTGCATTATTCCAGTATGTATTCCAGTGTGCCTGGGCGGTTGGCGATGCAAGTCAGTAGGGCTTGGGGGGGACAGCTTCTCCGCTCTTCTCTCCTTGAAACCAGGCTATGCTGAATGTGGTAGGCTACTTGAGTAGCACAGCCAGCCCGGATTTTATGAAACAGAAAGGCTCTGACTGGTACCTGGTTGTAGTGCGCTCAGGGAGCAATTAATGCAGTAATAATAATGCTGTGGAATATCACCTACTCCGTACGTCGTAGGACATGGTCTCGGCTGTGCATTCGCGTCTCGAACCAACAACACAAGGATTTTCTACAATAATACCGAGGCAAACCCGAGTCTTGGGTACGTAACAAAAACAAGAAGAAGACAAGGGGAAGAGACAATCTCTTCATTCATAAGACGATCTGTACTCGACAGAGAACAAAAGAAGAAGACGGTTGACAGGTCATCCGAAACGCCACCAGGACCAGACCCTGTGGCTTGACCACGCGACAGCCACGAGCGCGCTCTCACTTTGACGGGCCAAGGTATTTCTCTTCGGTTTAGTACGGAGTACCTACCTACATACAGCTTCTGAATACGAGCATCGGTACAAAACAAGTTTACCTTGCAGCCTTGATCAAATCTCCAGGTATGTAGACGACAAATATCTTGCTGCAGCGAATACAGTGGCATCACAGTAGCAGCGCAGTCTCGGGGAGTACAGTGTTGCCGTCTCCCCAGGTCAAGAGAAAAACATATCCGGGA